>JAIUZE010012970.1:0-32064 GCA_022085475.1 Heliosperma pusillum
AGAGAGAAGAAGAAGAAGAAGAAGAAGAAGAAGAAGAAGAAGAAGAAGAAGAAGAAGAAGAAGAAGAAGAAGAAGAAGAAGAAGACGAAGAAGAAGAAGAAGAAGAAGAAGAAGAAGAAGAAGAAGAAGAAGAATAATAATAATAATAATAATAATAATAATAATAATAATAATAATAATAATAATAATAATAATAATAATAATAATAATAATAATAATAATAATAATAATAATAATAATAATCATAATAATAATAATAATAATAATAATAATAATAATAATAATAATAATAATAATATTGTTATCTTTTTATTATTTCAGTTCAGTTCAGTTCAGTTCAGTTCAGCTCAGCTCCATTAAGTTCAGTTCAGTTCAGTTCAGTTCAGTTCAGTTCAGTTCAGTTCAGCTCTATTAAGTTCAGTTCAGTTCAGTTCAGCTCCATTAAGTTTAGTTCAGTTCAGTTCAGACAAATTCAGTCCAAAAGAACAGAGCCTTAACAAGAAAGTGGGTTTAGGCGAGAGAAATTGGTACCAGGTGGTGAAGGAGGTGAATGGTGTGAGAATAGTGGTCGTGAGTGGTGATTACATGGGTAGACTGAGAATGATATTAAATAATTGAGAAAAGAGACAAATGCAAGGTGGTAGGCTAGACTGGGGTTGAGGCGGTGATATGGCAAGCTAGACCAAAGCGGTGGTCAGATAATAAATACATGGTATTGATAGTGGTAGGCGTTGATGTTCTTTTTTTTCTCCTAGAAGAGAAAGGTTTTATTTAATCTGAATTTTGAAGGTCTTATATGAAATCGGAAGCAACCACGTCCATGATTTTCTTGGGGCATACATCAATCCACACCTGCGTTGTTTGCTCAATAGGCATAAAGTGCATAATACAATGAGCTGACGTATTGTCTTTCCTACTACTAGGTTTCTTTTTGCCACTCCCATCTGGCCCCTCGTGACTCCTTCCCCCTTCGACGTTCACCATTCTCCTTCCAAGCGCCACTGATCTCAGCTTTACCCATCTCTTTCCCTTTCTTCCTCCAATCCTTTTTGTGCATAATTGCGCCCCTCAATTACGAGATATCCTTTTGCTGTTTAACCATCTTCTCTAATTCATTTCCTCCTTTCTACTTTTCTCTTCATCTTAAGCTTTGTTCAGGGACCTTCCAATCCTCTGAGTAGTCTTTGTCCAAGTTTTGGTAGGTTTCCAAGGGGATCCTCTATTCCAATCCTCAAACATGGGGGACCCCTCCTCATTCGACCCATTGTCACGATCTTTCTCTCCATGCCCATACCCATAAAAAACATAGGAAAATGCAATACTTTAAGGGAATCTGAACTATTTTTTCTCACATTCTTATTGAAACATTTTTTAGGGGAGCCCTAACCTTATGAAGAATCTCTTTGACGTATATCCCAACCCATTCTCCTATTCTCTTACATTTTTTGTTATTGATTATACTGTCAATTGGAAGGTCATAGACCCGCATCCAAAGTGGTATATTGTGCAACTGGACGTCCTATAACATACCATTTGTGTTCGGTTTGCTAAAGCTCCACATTAAGGAATCTAAGTGCCACATGGATATTGTGTTTGGTTCAGCTTGAGGGCTCTCATTTTGTCGAAATATAAAGATTTTTGTAGGGTCATAAGGATATTATGTGTCACATCATATTTCAGACTCCTCAGTTTAGACAACATGTCAATAGCAGCCTTAGTTTTATTGGTTTTTTACCCCCATTATCTCCCCATGAATGATAATCCTCATGATGGATCACCCTCTTGGCTTACCCCGTATCCCAGTCAAAAACCGCTTCATTTACATCTTAAACATAGAGTTCTTGGTGGGTGTTCATGTTAATCAAGGCCTTTTCTATATATCTTTATTCCAAACAGCACAAAACTATATGCCGCCACTTGTGACAAACGACGACCAACTGAATCAATCTACTACGAAATTCAAGATGAATCAATCTACTAGTTCTCGCTTTCATAAAAAAAAAATGGGTTTTTCTAAATTTTATTTTATTTCAAATATAACTTTGTTCGTATTTAGAATCAATTTAGAGAAATCAGAAACTAATCAATTGTTAATCTTAACTTGATTAAAAATGGAATGATAAATTTTGTTCATGTTTGAGATTTAATAAAAATATTGGGTTACACATGAATTTTTGTAAAATGGGGTATTAGTGAGAAAAAACAATAATAAAGGCGTTTGAGCATTTTCGATTTAGAAATTTCAATAAATCATAGTAATTGGTAATGTCTGTTTTGTTTCTTTAAGCCTAATTTGTGTGCTCCTGGTGAGGAGATCATCGTTGCCTCGTCTGTTGATGTGCCACTGCCGGTAGACAGTGAATTCGTCAAGTATATTGTTGATGATACTGCATTGTATGCTAATTACAATGTCTTGAACAAGACATCTTTTGCAAAATCATGTCGTAGCCGCTGCTTTGAAAGTCTATAATAACTTCTTGAAACATCGATAATGTCAGCACTTATCACATCTGGTAAACACTAATCTCCTAAAGCTTTGGTTTTGCCATAGTTTTGATTTTATTGAGAACAGTTGAAAAAAGTTATTATAAGGTGGTGAGTAATAACATGGCTTTCTAAAAGGCTTGCTTATTTCATGGGTAGTGTTTCCCTAAGTCTAACCAGTGTATGTCTTTACCAGTTATATCGTGTTACATGAAAGATTTTGGATAGATAAGATATCTGGAAGTAATCACATAAAACTAATAGAAAAATAAAATGAGCTACTTCTAGACTAATAGATTAACTCACCGCTAAGACGTTCTGTAAGAAAAAAAAATATTAATTATCTGTATAAATATTACCATATTTATGTTATGGATATTGCCACAATTTAACACATGTAAAAACTTTTGCCACAGATTTATTGTATTTTGTCACAGTTATTGTTATGTTCTTCACGACTATTGTTAATATTGTTAATATTGTTGTTATTGTCGGCGTGTTCCCTTTTTTTTCCTTTTTTATATCATTATAGTTATTACTGATCAAAACAATTTCCCGCACCGAGCCTCTAAATTATCAGTTCCGGCTATGGGCAAAAGGACAATCTTTTACTACTTAGACATTAGAAATTTATAATGTTGTTAAAAATTTGTAAAATATTGATATTGTTAAAAGTTAGAATGTTAATGATAAAAATGAGTGTAAAATGTTACATTAGTTAGTAATCTTAAATCTATTAAAAGACAAACATTTTATGCAATTTGGTGCTCCCACGTCATTAAACTCAAAGAATTTTTTCACTTTCTTTTTGCAAAAAGTGGTAGGGCCACCCATGAATCACATATTTATTAATTTAAATTGATAGTGTGTGAACTTTTTTCGGTCAATTTCTAAATGTAACATTCATATATTTCAACATCATATATAATTTTATAAAATATTTATTTATATGGTTTGTGTACCGATAAAAAAAACTAATCCGTATCATTTCTTGATAAAATTAATCAATATAAAATATATACCTTCTATGAAAAGAGAAACATTTTCTGCCTTCTCCTTAATATATCAATACATATGTGATTTACAATATATCTACACAACTACTCACCACTCATACTCAACGAATTTATATATTACTTGGTACAAATATTTACAAATATAGATCAATGTTGCAATTTAAAAATATGGATCAATCAATGGTCATTTATAAACTATAAGTTATAATAATTTCTTTTAAAATTAAGAGACGCCTTAATCTTTCTCTTTCTCCCTAACCTGCTCCGAAAACTCCTTTAATTAAAAGACATTGGAACGGAAAATTCAATCCTAAATGAATTTAAGAAAACATGGATACTAATTTTTTTTTTTTTTGCTTTACAAAAACCTTTAACATACTAATGACACTTTTATTTTATTTTACAAAAGTAGCTTAAATAGGAAAGATTTGTTACAAAAAAAAATTGATATTCTAAAAAAAGATCAAATCTGTTAATGAATTTGAAAAACAGGGAATGAATTTAATCTTTAATTTAATCTTGAAATAGTACATGGAAAATATAGCACCTCTTTAAGATGAGGACATTATATACCTAAATTATTATAGAGAAGAGGGACTTAAAAAAATAAATTAAAATCTTACTCTTCAATAATGATTAGATCTATAATCTTGAATTACAAAATAATTAAAATACATATTTTTTGCTCTAAATAAAGACATTTTCGTTTGAGAGGGATGTTCGTGACATAAAGTTTGTTTTTTACTCAAAAAAAGGATTCGTATTTGTTCGTGATATAAAGACATGTTCGTGACATTTGTGATGGATAAAACAAAGACATAATAAATAATTAAAAGTAAAATATTTGTCTTATAGGCACATGTGAGGTGATATTTGACATGTTTTAATATTAATACAGATATCTTCGTTTTAAGGAAGACTATAACATAATCCATTCGTGCCATTCATTTGTTTATCTTTTATACTCTTTATAAGGGGTATTTTAATCAAAGACGAAAAAATAATTGGAACAGAGATAAAAGTGTATTACTACATTTTATCCAATTAATAAATTTAGATTTTAGAGTATACCTATTTTTAAACTTTATAATATCAATTATGGAAATACAACCCGTGCATTTTTGCACGGGCATAAAATTAGTTGAAATAAGTAGATATCGTTGTTGTTGATGTTGATATTGATGTTGATGACCTAGTACCTCTTCAAGAATTATTTCTTAGATAGTTCTCGTTTTGGACTGTCTTTGTACGTACAAAGTCACTGAAATGGTAAACAAGTACATGGGATTTATTAATTTAAGTGTGAATCAGTTTGGTGACAACTTTTTAAATGTTTTTTCGAATACATATGTAGAATATATTTATAATGCATTGTGTATTTGGGGAATTGAGGAAATTGTTGCCGAATTTTCTCTTTATTTATAAATGATAAGTGTGTGTTTGCTAGTGACCTGAAATGTACATTTATGAGTTTAAGTTGGAGTGATGAGGATCCGAAAGTGGATTAATGATTTGGGTAGTACGTGACATATTTATTAGGTTAATGTAATTATTTGAATTCTTGGTTGTCATTACAGCTTACTTAGCTTGTTTCTTGTTATGTTGTTGTTTGTTTATATATAAAGGTAAGTTCTTTTGAGTTCATAATAAATTTTGAGTCCTTGAGTCCAATTCGCAGCCACGCACTTATAAAGGTAGAGAAAATTGTAATTGTAATGTTATAATAGTGTAATTTCAACCATAAAGAGTGTAACTTTATCTTCTAAGGTGGTTTGGCATACAAATTTAAATTTGAAGACAAACCATAGGGTTTTGAACATAAAAATAAGATTTTGAATATAAAAAAATTGAACTTGTGTGATTTTAACACAACTTTAATATTTTATGAGTGTAATTGTAATAATATTGTAGTGTAATTGTAATGCTTACCAAGTATAAATGTAATACGTTTTAGGCAATTTTCAATACAAAAGTTTTAATTTATGTAAAAATGTGATTTTGATACTCTTATATTAAAATTCAATATTTTATAAGAATAATTGTAATGGTATACTAGTATAATTGTAATGCTTATCAAGTGTAACTGTAATACTTTTTATGTCATTTTCAATATAAAAGCTTTAATTTATGTAATATTATGATTTTAACACTTTTATCTTTAAATTCAATGTTTTATTAGTGTACTTAGGAATTGTAATTTGTAACACTTACCAAGTGTTTATGAGTGTCATTGTAATGTTGTACTAGTGTAATTGTAATGTTTATCAAGTGTATTTGTAATGTTTTTTAGGCAATTTTCAATATAAATTTTTTAATTTATGTAAAAATGTGATTTTGATAATTTTATATTAAATTTAATATTTTATGAGAGTAATTATAATGGTGAACTAGTGTCATTGTAATGCGTATCAATTGTAATCGTAATACTTTTTAGGCAATTTTCAATATAAAAGTTTTAATTTATGTAAAAATGTGATTTTGATACTTTTATATTAAAATTCAATATTCTATGAGAGTAATTGTAATGATATACTAGTGTCATTGTAATGTTTATCAAGTATAACTGTAATACTTTTTATGCCATTTTTAATATAAAAGTTTTACAAATATTAATATTATGACGTTAACACTTTTATATGTAAATTCAATGTTTTATGAGTGTAATTGTAATGATATGCTAGTGTAATTGTAACACGTACCAAGTGTTTATTAATGTAATTGTAATGGTGTACTAGTGTAATTGTAATGGTGTACTAGTGTAATTGTAATGTTTTTTAGAACAATTTTAATACAAAAGTATTAATTAATGTAATATTGTGATTTTGACACTTATATTTAAATTCAATCTTTTATAGGTGTAACTGTAATGATTTACAAGTGTAACTGTAAAGCTTTACTAGTGTAATTGTAATATTTTAAGTCAGTTTTTTAAACAAAAAATATATAATTTTGACGGTATAGATGACGTTAAGCGATCCACGGCTAATGATACCTACAACCACCGCCATCATTCGACACCCAGCCCAGCCCCTTCCCTGCCCAGCCCCACCCACTAGCCCCACCAGACCATCAAAAATACCCCTCACCCACGAACCATGAACCCACCACCACACGACCAAATCTGGAGCAACCCAAATCCGGAATAAAAGAAAAAAGAAGACAAGTAGAAGGTAGGCGGTAGCGAGGGAGGCACGTGAGAGGAGAAGATGGAGGAATAGGAGGAGAACCGACGACAAAGGACAAATCGAGCTCGAGCCTAGTTTAACTTTTGAGGAGAGACCGATCCAGATTTTAGATAAGAAGGATAAGAAATTAAGAAGCAAGATGGTGCCTCTTGTGAAAGTATTGTGGAAGTGCGGAATGGTGGAAGAAGAGACTTGGGAGACAGGAGGTTCAATGCAAGCCAAATGCCGAGTTTGTTCGATAAGGTATCGTTTTTTTCGCTTCAAGTTTCGAGGACGAAACTTTTTAAAAGGAAAGGTGATTGTAACACCCGTAATTTTTGAATTAGAATTAGAATATCGCAAATAATCGATTTATTTATTATTTAGCGTTAATTTAGATTTTTAAATAACATTTTATCTTAAATAGGTAGAAATCGTTTCGTTTCTGTCCGTTAATTAGGAGTCCATAATTGGACTCTACTCAAAAATCCAAGTGGGTCAACCCACTTTGAATTTTGGGCCTTTTATTATTTCATATTTCTAAAACAAACCCATTATACTCTATCTTCCTCCTCAAAATTTCAGCAACATTTTCCCTCTCTCTAAACCCTATGAACCTCCATTAAACACCCCTTGCTCTCAAAACTTGAAAATTTCATATCTCCTCCATTTCTTAACCAAATTCCTTGATTTTTATACCAATCTTCCTCTCTTCACCCTCTATCTATATAGGTAAGAAAGATGTCGTATTTCTCACTTATTCAAATCGTCTATCTTTCTTTAAGATAAGAATTTACTATCTTTTTTTGAGTTGTAATGTTAGGTGGTGAATTAGAAGACCCGGATAAAGATTATTTTCTCATTGAAGAGGAGCTTGAGGAGTAGCCGAGCAAAAAGGTAATGTAGACGGGTTACTCGATATCACCTTATGTGTTTCTTTATGTGTTCTAGAATAGTGTTTACTGATAAAGATAGGTTATTTGTTATTCTTGTCATTAAATTATTGCTCTCAAATGTTGAATGGTTGATTTGTGATTCAATCTCTATGAAATGTTAAATGTTGGTAAATTGGTTGTTAGCATATCCCCTTTGAAGTTAGTTGTGTGTTAAGAATAATTAAAGTTTTTTTAATTACCCCCCTTAATATATAATTATGTTGGATGGTTTGTGACTCATATGATATTTGGAATGTTGTTTAATGTCCTATTCGAGTCGATATTACAATTTGGACGAGTTTTGTATGCCTTAAAGTAAGTATTGTGTTGAATTTCATGGTGGAGGTCTCCCTGCCGGGTGACCGGCCGCCGGTGGTCGGGCCAGGTGGGAACCCCTGTATGTTGATGTTGATTATTTATGTGCTGTGAGTCCCAGCCGCCGGTGGGTCGGTCGGCTGGGAGATCCATGTAAGTTTGTAATGTTTGTATCAATGGTAGGTGTCCCAGCGGGTGGCCCGGCTGGCTGAGAAGTCCATGTGTACTATTTAAGTTTTGTGACTTTGGACCCCCTGCCTATTTTCATTGTTTTTCTTGTTATGGCATGATGCCCGGCTAGTGGGACGGCAGCCGGTTGCCCATTCGGCTGAGGACCCCCTGAATCTTATTTCTATTTCTTTTCTCATATGATTTGATATGTGATGAATTTATGGATCGTGTACGCTATAATTCCATGTTATGTCGTATATAATAAAGTTTACTAATATCCTATTTACTCCAAAAATGACTTAATAGTTATAAGTTGGATAATTACCTCGACTAACTTTATGTCGAAGCGATAGGGGTACATTCTCTTGTGCTTGTGCATATGTTAGTGGGAATATGACGACGTATTTGGGAGGCGAAAGCTAAACATTGATCCCCCGACCGTCAAATGTTGTATTCTTGCGAGGTGGTGTCATTGCATGTAGCGTACTTGCTTGAATTTTGATAGGACAACCTTTATGTTGCCGCCCCTTCCGGATTGGGTATACTCACTCTCTTTCCGCCTCTTCCGTGCCACCCCTGCCGAATTTGGGGTACTCGGCTTCCGTTCTGTCGACCGAGTCTTGGATGTTGAACGCCTTACCACAGGTCAAATTAGGAAACATATTATCCTTAGAGTCTGGCCAGATTTAGACTAGGACCGTATTATATTATCGTCGTCCTACCGAGAGGATTAGAGTCTAGGGTCATCTTGCTTGCATAGTACCGATGATAGTGCATTTCATTTACCGTGAGAGTATGTTTGCTCCATACGATGGATGAATGTGATGATGTGTTGGTAGCATTCAACTTAATATATGATTGGATTATTGGATGCTTTATATTAGTTGTTTATCCCATCTCTAGCCTCTTCGATTCTATGGTTACTAGTGGTGAGATGCAATCCCCTTGTAGCTATACAATTTTCAAGGCGCGTCTTCCCTAGCCTTGAAAGTATGGTGAGTATATCGTTGATGATTCGCACATGCTTATATTCTTAATGTGTAATGTTATAGTTAGAATTGACATGATATTTATGTATGTATGTTAATTCATGCTTACATGATTTAATTACCTTGTTTTAATGTGATATGGCTGGGAGAACCCCGAGTTACTCTTCACTAACTATGACATAAATGTTTAATGAATCAACGGGTTGAAGTCGATGTTGATTTTGGGCGAGACATGTGTGAGCTAGCGAGCGTTGACACTTCGACGTTTGCATATGCACTTAGACTCTATCTTTTTGGTTTATTGTTATTTTGAGGGACTTAGTTTTCCCCTTGTACCACATTATTACTTTATCGTACTCATGTTTGATACTCCGCGTGATTTGTAATAAAAGTTTTAAAAACTTCTCTATTTTGCGCTAGTTTTATGTATGTTTATTTTCCGCTATCGCGGAGGTATCACAGTACATGTGTAAAGTGTTCACGATTTACTGTTTTAAAGGTGTTTAATAACTTTAAAACCTAGTTAGTGAATATAATCGGGTAAGCAGCAGGGGCCGTTCAAGGATTATGCTAATAGGGTTCCACTTTTATGTGTACTTTTTTTGTGTGTGTTAAAGTCGCTAATTCAATATTGATTATAATTATTATATTGTCTTTTCTTCAAAAACTTAAAGACAATCTACTAAATAAAGTATAACACCCCAACTTATAGAAGTATGAACAAAAGGCCACATAAAAAAACATATTAATTATGTAGTTATTTGATTCAAATGTTGCACTTAATAACAAATATGAATTTCACAAGTGATTTATTTCGAGTTGGAGGTTTATAAATATAGATAACAGTAACTAAAAAAATAGCCAACAAGAGATGATGAAATGGATTTGTACAATGGGGTTTGAATCCATCTCCTTAGTATAAAAGCCAATACCTTTATTGTAACACCCGCAAATGTACCCTATTTTTATAGTAAAAATATTATACGGATACTTTTCAGCGAAATTTAGATTTAGTCTAGAATTGAATTTCCCGTATCTATTTTAGAAAATCCGAGTTCGTTTTCGGACTTTACGCGAGATTTTGAGTGAGTTACGTCTTAAGGCGTTTATGGGCTTTTTCCCATATTTTTCCACTTACTCCCTTATACTCCCTCAAACCCTAACTCCCTCACTCACAACTTACTCCTTCTTCCTCACCAAGTAACCACCAAAACCCTAAACTCCATACTTGATCAAACTCAAAATCGACACTACTCCTTCTTTACTTGCTCAAATCCGCTAAAATTCGTCTTAATCGTTCCCTCTCATCGTCCTCTATCTTAATTGGTAATAAAATTACCGTCTTTCTCACGTTTCAATTTATCCGTCTTTCTCAAAGGTGAATTATATTAATCTTTTATCGTCTAATTGTAGGTGGTGACCTCCAAAACCTCGACAAAGACTGCTACTTGGTAGAAGAGGACCTAAACGAGGATTGAAGACGCAAAAAGGTAACGGTGAAGGGTTACTCGATATCATTACGTGTTTTTAATGTGTTTTCTATGTTAGTAATCGTATTTAGAATAGGATTAGTATTCATAGGAATTGTGTTGTTGATGATAGTTGTTGTTAGTTGATAATTGATAATGAGAATTGATGATTGTTGATGATAGTTGAGATTTGTTAATATTCATGGGTGTAAAGTGATGATTTTCGTGTACTTTTGGTCCCAGCCGGCCGACCGGCCGCCGGTCAGCTGACCGGCTGGGAAGTGGCTGATGTTTGTGCATGTTACGTAATAATTTTGGTATGAATTATGTCTCAGCCGGCCGACCGGCAGCCGGTCAGCCGACCGGCTGAGACACACCCTTTATTTTGTTCTTTTTCTCGACTGATATAGGATCCAGCCGGGTAGCCGGCAGCCGGTCCACTTGACCGGTTGGATCATGCTGTATTTTGGTTGGTTTTCAAATGATACATTGGTGCCATCCGGGTAGCCAGAGCCGGTCCCCTTGACCGGCTGGCACACGCTGACTTTCTCTTTACTTTTCTTTCTTATGTTTTCATTTATAATAGTTCGCATGGTTCGTTTATCGTATAAATTTACGTAATGACTTTAAATATTCATGTTTAGAATATATGATATTCCATTCGCTTGTATCGCATGTTTTGTGACGGTTTTTGATATATCCCACTTTGAGTCGGTTTTTCATATGTTATGATTTTGAGCACTAAATGTTAAGTGTTATATACTCTCATTCCCCCGGCTACCTCTTCGTTCGTAAGGCAGGAATGTCGGAACGAGGAGTGTATCCTTACTGCTTAATTGCATGTGTTAGTGGGCATATGACGACGTTGTTGGGAGGCGAACGCTTTACGTTGATCGACACGGCCGTCAAATGTTGTATACTTGCGAGGTAGTGTCATTGCATGTAGCGTACCGCTTGTTATGATGCTTGTGCTCTTCTCCGCCTCTTTCGTGAAGGTTGACCAAATTTGGGGTACTCGGTTTATAAGGTTGACCGAGTCTTGGATGCGAAATGTTTATCGCATGTCGAATCAGAAAATGTGATTCCGAGAGTCTGGCCAGGTTTAGACTAGGACCGTATTATGATCGTCGTTCTACCAGGAGGAAATTAGTCTACATATACGAAATGATGAATCGTGTATGCGTTCAGGGAAATGTCATCCCGTGGATGCGATTTTAATCATACTTGCCATGTACACGGTGCTAGTGCGTGTCATTTACCGTGAGAGATGTTGTCAACGTATTCGTACGTTTGGATGGATGATTATATGATTGATTATTTGTGATCTTTGGATGACTTGGCATGGTTTGTTTGTGGAGTCTCAATCTTATCAAGCTTATGCCGCTAACGGTGATATGCAAGTCCTAGTGAGTGTATGGTTGCCTAAAAGTGTCTTTCCCGAGTCTATCTATAATATGATGGTTACGTTTTTGTACTTCATGTGCTCTTATCTTTATATATTGAATTGCCTATTTATTCTTCTCGTATTTCACATGTATATTTATATATGCATGCTTCTAATTATGTATTTCCGTTTAAGTTCGTTATTTGTGATATGGCTGGGAGAACCCGGAGTTACTCCCCACTGACTATATTATATTTTACTATTATTATAATAATATTATTATTATATTACTATTTTATTTTTACATATCTTATCATATTATTATATTATATTAGTTTAATATTATTATTACTAATGATTAATATTATTATAATATTTATTATTCTATTATTATTGTCATAATCTTGTTATTACTTTAGTTTAGTTCAGTTCAGTTTAGTTCAAATTAGATCAGTTCAGTTCAACTCAGTTCAGTTTAGTTCAGTTTAGTTCAGGTCCATTAAGTTCAGTTTAGTTCAGTTCAGCTCCAATAAGTTCAGTTCAGTTCAGATGATTTCAGTTGATTTCAGTCCAAAAGAACAGAGCCTAAAATCATTAAAATTAAATAAACCTTCGTCAAAATTAAAATGCATATTTTTTTATATTAAAAAGGTGACCTAAGATTAAACCATTTTTAAAACTAATAACTAAAAAAACCACGTTGATTAGTGGATCAAACTCAAAAGAACATTAAACACCGTCCTTCAAAATCATCAAACAAACATTTTAATAAATGAAAAGGCTTAATCAAAATTAAAAATACTTTATAGATTTTTAAAATTTCACTTGATCGAATATTATTTGAGTAAGAGATTTTGATAAAGGCTTTACCAGCGGACCTAATTGACAGAGTAAAATGTGAAGAAAAAGAAATTTTATATAAAGTGAAATAAAAACAGGGAGGGGGAGAGAGAAAGCAGTTCATGGATTATACATCGTAGTACATCTAATTATGTACTTTCTGACTTTTATCACAAACTTTTTGAGTTTTATTTTAAAGAATTTGAGTTATTATTATACATTTTTTTAGCATGTTTACTTAAATATTAGGGTAAAAAAAAATACAACATTGCTCAAAAACTATACTTATAAATTAAATTAATTTTGAGTTTTTCTAAAAAAAAATATTATATAACTTGTAAATTGTAAATACTCGAAAAAAATATATGTAAGCTCGAAAACTCAAAGGGTATGAGGCAATACATACGATGTATAATCCTTTTTCCCGAGAGAGAGTCGCGATGGTGAATTTGTGAGTGTTGAGTTTATGGATACGGTACTTAAGAGGGGTGGGGAGTGAATTAAGTACTCTTGTAAAATTTGAAAAGACTCTTGTCGTTCTAATCGATCTGAAATTATTACACACGCGAATTAAACAGTCTTGGAGACTGTTCAAAAGAAGTTAATTTGTTGTATTGATTCAGAACGCAACGGAATATAAATAAGAATGAAAGAAGGAAACAAAAGTAATACAAATTAAAAGAACAAGAGCACACGATTTTTAAGTGGGTCGGCCTAAACTCTAAAGGCTTACTTCCACTATCTCTCTTATTAATATTTTCTTTAATAATCCTATCCAATTACAAAGAAAAACCCCACGATCAAACCCGATCGTGCGTCTCCGGTACAACCCCGTACCCCAAAATCTCACTCACAAATCTGAAAACTACAAATATTTTGTCTCCTTATATGGTTCACAACTTTAGACAATGGAGCACAAAATCCTTAGAAAATGGATGATCTCCTTATTAGGTTTGTGTAAGAGTATATCGGTATATGCCAAGTCTTTTAGCCTTTGACAGAGAAAAAAGATTATACATCTGAGGTACTATCTCATACTAATATGAATTTGAGTTTTCATGTATTTTTTTCGAGTTTTTTTTATAAATTTATAAGTTACATTTTAAATCTTATATATGATGTTTTTTAGTTCCATTGTAATTTTTTGAGATGTTCAAATGAATGAACTCAAAAACTTTATAGTAAAACTCATTAAAATTTAATACAAAACTTGAAAACTTTATTAAAAGGGACGTGCTTTTTCACTTACCGATTTTACTCTTTCACATACGACTTTTAAAATATTACCTATGTCACTTTTTCATTCATTCCCCCCACGTAATTATTTCCTCCCTTCCCTTCGCTCACCTCACCGCCGACTGACCCACCAACGGCCAACCCACTGACAGCCTACCCCACCGCGAACGGAAATTAATTAGTATAGTCAATATTTTTTAAAAAGAATATATAAATAAGTATTTAAAAATAACAAAAAAAACCAATTAAAAAAAACAGTGAGACAGAAGTACAAGCCCCCTCATTT
Organism: Heliosperma pusillum; assembly: GCA_022085475.1. NCBI lineage: Eukaryota > Viridiplantae > Streptophyta > Magnoliopsida > Caryophyllales > Caryophyllaceae > Heliosperma > Heliosperma pusillum. Next base: position 14,290 of record JAIUZE010012970.1, read on the forward strand.
TCCTAACCACAACCACAACCACCACTAGACTGCCACTACCGCCCCAAACTACCACCACCCATGCTCCGGTCGTTCGTCATACCCCTCCCCATGCACCGGCTTTTTCTCCCTCCCCCTCCCCTTCGCCCTCCCCCTGCTCCGGCCAATTCGCCTCCCCCTCCCCCTACATCGACCGGTCGACTGAAGACGTCGACCCCCATCCATCGACACTCATACCACCACTCATAACCCTATCCACCACCCATGAGCCCTAACCACACCTACTATTCTATTGAATTGTTTAGGAAAAGAAAGAGAGAGATTGTGTTTTAGCAAAATGGCAGCATATGAAAAGTTTATGAAAAAATGTATGTGAAAGAGTAAAGTTCGTATGTGAAAAAGTAATTCCATATTAAAATGCTCGAAAACTACACTATCTTTGATAGTACATGAAATGTATAATCCACTTATTGTCTTTCACCCATTAACTTATTATTAAAATGCACCAGGCCAACAACTTTATGAAATTTATGACTAAAGTCAATAGCTTATATAGAACATTAGAACAAGGTAATAATATTGTTTCAAGAATTCAAATTTCTTTGTTGTCTTATTTATATTATTTGATCCGCTTTAATCTTATGATGTACATACTTGTCTTATATGTTACATGTTTCAACTTTCAAGTATTTGCTTAATATTAATATTTCGTCTACTACATTAGTCTGGTTAACAATATTTTAATATATACCAAAAGGTATATCTTCATCAGTTGGAAGGTGTACAAGTCCGTTTAACGCAATTTCACGACATATAGCACTATAATTTTCTATATTCAAATCTATTCATTTATGCATTTGACCAAAACATATAATAATTGTTTGATAAGTAAATTCATGTAATTTTGCACAAGATTAAAATTTCTTATATGTTAAGAGACAATCACAAATTCACAACTCATTACTAAACGAAAAACGCGAAAGTGGTAATTGAGCCCCATTACTTTGCCTAATCGTGAGATTAAACCCCTTAAATTTAGATTGTAGTGATTAGGCCCCATAAGTTCTGCAAAATGTGAAATTAAGCCCCTTACCCAAAATCTCATTAGAAATCCAATATACTCCCTCCTATTCACTCATTTCTTTCCCCATCCTTTTTGCACAAGAATTAAGAAAATAGATTTTGACCACACAAAACACACTACCACACACACAAATGAATTTGGACCACAAAAAGCATACAACCCCACAACCAAAAACAAAAGAGGGAAGAAAACTCGACTTACCCGAAAAGAAAAGAAGGAAGAAATGAAAGAATAGGAGGGATTGTATCATATTACAAAAAATGAACATATCATAATTTTTTTACAAAATATACAATAGAAAAAAAAAATTAACAAATGAAACTAAATTTAAAGTGAATTCACATTTTAAATTATTTTATAAAAATCAAAGTATTTAAGATTTACAAAACAACTGAATATTTTTCAAAAATTGGCTAAACATTTTTTGTAAAATAAATAATTTTTATAATTTTTTTTTAAAAGTCGAGACATACTAAGAATATGTGTGCCTAATTTTGACAATCTAATGTTTTTCTTAGGTAACAGAGATATCTTTTAATAAAAATAACGATTTTGTCAATAAAAAAACATGTTTTTAAAATTTCAAAATATTTTCATTTTTTAGATTTAAAAAAATTATCCTTTCTTAATTGTTGAGTTATGTATATTGAATTTCTCATGAGAATTTGAGAAGGCATTAATTTAAACTTTTGTATAATTTATGTGCCTAATCACTACAATCTAAACACATTTAATCAAAGTAATGAGGCTAATTACCACTTTCGCGAAACAAAATGAGTGTAGAACTAATTATTATTATTATTATTATTTTGGTAGAAGGATGTGCGCAGCTAACATTAATAGAAAAATAAAGTTTATATGAAAAGTTTTTATTATTATAATTATAATAATAATTATTATTTTATTATTATGATTTGTTCAGTTTAGTTCCACTCCAATAAGCTTATTTCAATTCAGTTTAGTTCAGCTTCATTCAGTTTAGTTCAGTTCAGCTCCATCCAGTTCAGTTCAGCTGCATTCAGTTCAGTTTAGTTCTATTCAGTTCAGCTCAGCCCTAATAAGTAAAAAAGAACAGAACCTTAATCACTGCAATCTAAACACATTTAGGCCCCGTTCTTTTGGGCTGAATTTTGCTGAACTTTTCTGAACTGAATTTATAGGAGCTGAACTGAACTGAACTGAACTTATAGGAGCTGTAATGAACTTATAGGAGCTGAACTGAACTGAACTTATAGGAGCTAAACTTTTCTGAACTTAATTTTACTTAATTGAATAAAACTTATAGAATCTAAACTTTACTAAACTGAACTTTATTATTATTATTATCTTTTGGAAAGGGCTGTCATACAAAAAAAAATATACTCTAAAACATAAGGTAAGATAATAACATTATTCCGATTTATATACATTAGTTTGTTCATAAAGATTACAACGTCTACATTACGATAAAAAAATAAATCACATATTACATCGTTTTCTATCCATCTATTTCCATATCATCGTCTTCCTCATTACTTTCTTCTTCATTTTCACTATCACTCGAAACAACGAATCCATTGCCTCACCAAATGTTTTTTTTACAATCTTGTTTCGTACCTTGAACATGGCATGTTTCCGCTTATAATGAAACATGCCCGAATCTATTGTTCCTTGTATATTCACGTCATGTTGTATAATAAGTATTCCAAGAGTATGCATCCTTATAAAATTATGGAGTGTGAATGTAGAAACAATAATAGACATTTGATACTTTTGTGACATTTGGGGCATATTTTTTAACACCTTCCACTTTTTTTTTTCAATTGACCAAATGTCATTTCAACTTTCATTCTCAACGATGAATGTCGATAGTTGAAATACTCCACAATTCCTTTGGGCGGTCTCAATGATAATGTATGTCTCCAATAATTAATGTCAAATGTTTTTATATCGGTTTTCATAAATAATATATTCCATATAACTTTTCTGAACTTAATTTGTAAGAATTGAACTTTTCTGAACTGAACTTATAAGAGCTGAACTGAACTGAACCGAAGTTATAGGAGCTGAACTAATATGAACTTATAAGAGTTGAAGTGAACTTATAAAAGCTGAACTAAATTTATAAGAGTTAAACTGAACTTAAATGGGGTGATTTTAATCCAAAAAAACATGACTTTAATCAAAGCAACGAGGCTCAATTAGGACTTTCCTCAAACAAAATGAGTGTAGTACTAATTATACCAGTCACCTCTAATATTCAACAACTCTCATACACTTCAGTTGAAAAGTAGACTTCTCAAACATTCATGATAAAGCTCAAGCTAAGTGTATATAATTACACCTCCATTAATTTCATTTTTGCATTCATACACATCACTCAATTTGATTTGATTCTTCCAGAAATAAGCTAAATCTTTCTTCACTTTACCATCAAATCTTTCTTAAATCCCAAATTCTCTATTTTTTCCTTCATCTCATCAATCAATTGATCAATTCATAACCCTAATTACATAGTTTCGATCAAATTTCAAATCAATCGACAATGTCGTGGGGATTAGGGTGGAAACGGCCGTCAGAAGTCTTCAATTTGACTCTACAATTCGGCGACGACTCACCACCGTACGACGGCGTCAACGGAGGCGGCAGCGGCGGTGAACGGAACGTCACGATGGATTGGACCGCCGGAGACGACGAGGATCAGGTGGCGCTGCGGCTCCAGTCTAAGTTCATGGTCGCCGTGCCGGCGCCGGAAGACGCCGTCGTCGTCGAACTCACGACCGTGTCGAAATTTGACCACAACGTTAATGAAGATCACAATGTTGGTGGAGATGATGAAAATGGTGAAGAAGAAAAGAAAGGGATGGTGGTGAAGGTTGGGATGAAGGTGGTGAAGAGGAGGGACCCACTGAGGGTGATTACGATGTCGAAAGCGGCGGGTTCGGGGCAGCAGAGTGAGGGAATAGGGGTGTTGACGAGGTTGTTGAGGTCTAAGGTTGGGGGTAGTAATGGTGAGGAGCATTGGGATACTGTTACTGTGCTTAACCTCTGTGGTTGTGCTATTTCTGTGAGTTTATTACTTATTACTAATTTACTATTCCCTTTGTGTTATAGATATCTCAGTTTTTTAATTTTTGTTTTAATTGTGTTATAATTGTTTTGCATTAGTTAGTTGATTGTTTGTCACACAATTTGGTGTAAGGATCTTCTCCCTTTCCTTAAAAGAAATGGAGGTCCATTACTTATTGATGGTCCGGATCTAATTCTGGATAGATTAGGTGGTTGTAAATATACTTGAATAGGAAAAGATAAATGAATGAAATGAAATATATGATATGATATGGGTGTATTAGAGAGGAAATTGACAGAAAGAGATGGAGAGGATCCACATTGCACAATTTGCATGTGCCATTGATGCACTCGAGTAATGTTGTTGTCATAGTTATTTCGTTGACATGATTTGATTATTTGGGATTTTGGAGGTTGGTTTTTGAATATTTTGGATGATATGTCAGTATGTTGCTGGTAATCGAGTCTGGCTACAAGTTTTGTATAGGAAGTTCATATCTTTGGAATGAAATGAAGTACCGGAAAGTTGTGGGGGTTAGAAGGTCGAAAATCGCGGTATTGGGCGCGATCGCTGTAGCGGTAACGGTGTTGTTGCTGAGTCTTCCTCAATTCGCCGTCACGCTTCTATTCGCATGTACCGCGGTGATATAGATTTTTCATGTTTTTGTAGATATTTTATCATCCATTGCATATTTCATAAGGTGAATTCTATTTAGAAATTAGAATAACTAATTTGACAAATGTTATACAATTTTTATGATTTTTTCATAACAAAATTTGGCCAAAACAAGTTATAACATGATATTTTATCTTGCGGTTCATTGCGGGCTGTATAGGGCAGAGTTGGCCGATACACAATATAAATCGGTCGTCTCGACCGATGTTTTCCTATTTTTAATCTGCCCGATATATCTCGGTACGTCAGGATATCTTGTATCGGCCTCCTCCGATACCAATACATCTCTGACGGGACAATACGTCTTTGCCGAGATTTTAAACCATGGGTCAAAGTGTCGGGCATGAGTTTTTCTTAAGTTTAGTTTAAGTGTTGAGGTAACAAACCCTAATATTACTCTTATGTATTTGTTAAATTCAAACTTTTATATGCTTTACTTGGTAGCCGTTGGTTCGGGAATGTTTCAGTAGACGTTGTATCTTGTCTTCAGTTTAAAGTTTGCCGATTGACTCCTTTTAAGAGCTCTTCCATGTCATTTGATTACTATATGAGAGAGTTAAATGTAAACTTTGGATCCATTTCTTTAAAAAGTATGCTGTTACCAGTAAGCAGCTGTATGTTGAATTCTGCTGCTGATATCCAGCTACTGGAAATCTGGAACGATTGGAACCATGTTTGTGACTTTTGATAGAGTGATTTGTTGGCAAATGGTGCTCCTTTTTACCTTCGGTTTTATTGGTAGTATATACTCTTGTCAATATTACTCCGTAGACACCATAAATAGTTTCCTCAATAGAAATTTCATAGTGGCTTTAGATCATGTTATCTACTCGATGGTGTTGTGTGATCTTACTTTTCCTTCTGTAAAAAAAATCTTATGTTTTCCTGCATATTAGATTTTGACATTGTTTTATTAATATTTTTGTGCAACTAATAGGTCCTGCCGGTGGAAGTTACACAACTTCCGCTACTGCAGAAGCTGTATCTTAACAGCAACAAGCTCTCAGCTTTGCCCCCTGAAGTTGGTCAGCTCAGAAATCTAAAAGTTCTAAGAGTTGATGAAAATATGCTGGCTTCTGTGCCTGGTAAGTGTTTTTTTCCTTTGTAGTGATGATCTGACATTAATAATGCTACAGTTGGAGTTAGGTAATTTAATAATGACCGTGCTATAATTTATCAACTCTCGGTGCAGTGGAATTGAGGCAGTGTGTTGGACTGGTTGAGCTTTCACTGGAACACAACAAGCTTATCCGCCCTCTACTAGATTTCAGGTCATTTCCCTACTCATCAGGGCATCATTGTCCCCTCCTGTTATACATTTTCAATAATAAATCAAGAACATTTCTCATTGTAACTTTTGTTTTTTTTCCGTCTAATGGCAGGGCAATGTCTGAATTACGTGTTCTAAGGTTATTCGGTAATCCACTTGAGTTCCTACCTGAGATTTTGCCTTTACAAAAGCTTCGGCATCTGTCTCTTGCCAACATCAGAATAGTAGCTGATGAAAATTTGAGATCAGTGAATGTGCAAATAGAGGTACTAAATGAGTGTCTTGTTCCCGTATTTGCATTCTTCCCTTTGAAGCTCTTTCCGAGTACATCCTGTTGCCAAGTATTTACATTTTTGTACACTGATGGTTTCAGACGGAGACAACATCCTATTTTGGCGCATCTAAACACAAGCTTAGTGCCTTTTTCTCACTTATATTCCGCTTCTCTTCTTGTCATCACCCCCTACTGGCTTCTGCACTGGCGAAAATTATGGAAGACCCAGATCACCGTGTCTTTGTTGGTAAAGATGAGAACGCAATTCGGCAACTCATTAGTATGATCAGCAGCGATGACTGTCATGTGGTACATAATGTTTTAGGCAGTAGTGGCTTCACTCTTCCTTTACAGCTTGTTCGGGTTGAGATAATAAGAGAGAAGTGGAAGTGAGGGACATAAATTCCTTTGTTTGGTTAGCAAATAGGGCTGTAAGAAATTGAGGGTTCCATTCGCCCTCCCACCAAAATAGGAAAAATTTGGAGGAAAGACTCCTTTGCTCCATCCCCCCTCTCCTTCCGGCTTCCGGCCCTCTCCATTGCGTTCATCTCCCTCCCTCCTCAAATGTTATCCGTACACACCCATAGGTCTTCGGAAACATTGGTCAGAGGGGGATGGGAGGGGAGGAAAGGGAAGGAGAGTGACAATGGGGCAACTGTCATTTCCCTCCTCAAATTTTCTCTATGATGGAAGTGTTTTAATTTGACTTGTAGGAGGAATGATGGATCCTTCCGATTCCCTCCAATTGAATATGCTAACTAAACAAGGGAAATTGTCCCTTCCCTCCAAAACTCCATTTAAACAGCCCTTAGTTGTGCTACCTTTCGCTAACATGTTTTCTTGTGGTAGGTAGAACAAGCATGCTCTGCCCTTTCATCTCTTGCAGCAGATGTTTCTGTTGCAATGCAAATGATGAAATGTGACATCATGAAATCCATTGAAACGGTTTTGAGATCAGCTGTAGTAGAGGAGTTGATATCTGTGCTCAAAGTGTTGGGTCACCTTGCTTTTGCATCTGATGCTGTAGCCGAGCGATTGTTATCCAAGGATGTATTGCGGTCATTGAAGACACTATGTGCTCATAAAGCTCCAGAGGTAAGTTTAGTCTTTTATATTAAATGCACACCTCGGGCAAGCTTAAGCTCAAGGGTCAGAAAGGCAGCAGCCAAACTCTTCATAAAACTCAATAAAGTGATGCAAACTGCTATGCAAATTCCACATTTTTTCCCTTCTAATTCTTTTATTTGACCCTTCCATTTACACTGTTACCCCTATGTAATATTTAGTCTTCTTTAAAATCCAAAAAGCTTATTGCTGCACTTTAGTACATTATGTTTTTTTTGAAAATACAAATTATGTGCAAAAACTAAGATTCACATGCTGTGTGCTGTAGATTCAAAGATTAGCTTTATTGGCTGTCGGAAATTTAGCTTTCTGTTTGAAGAATCGTCAGAAGCTAGTTACTTCTGAAAGTCTGCGAGAACTTCTTATGCGCTTGATATCAGTTGTTGAGCCACGAGTCAATAAAGCCGCAGCCCGAGCTTTGGCAATTCTTGGTTTGTTCCAAGACCTATATTCTTCTGTTTTAAAATTCTTCAGTTAAATGATTGTCTCCTTCCCCTTTGCTCAGGAGAGAATGAGATCCTTAGGCGTGCAATCGGAGGGAGACCAGTGGCAAAGCAAGGGGTTCGGATTCTCGCTATGGATGGGGGAGGAATGAAGGGCCTGGCAACTGTGAAAATCTTAAAGGAATTAGAAAAACGTTCTGGAAGACGGATACATGAGATGTTTGATCTTATATGTGGTACATCAACTGGTGGTATGCTGGCAGTGGCATTAGGGATCAAGTTAATGACATTAGAGAAGTGTGAGGAAATTTACAAGAAACTTGGTGAGTTTGGATTTGATATGGAGACGACCATTTTCCAGCACAAAAAACATGAATGGCTTTAATGCTGCTTTCCTTTGACTTGCTTGATCAGGTAAGGTAGTCTTTGCTGAAACTGTTACAAAAGACAATGAGGTAGCAACTTGGAGGGAGAAGTTGGATCAAATATACAAAAGTTCCTCTCAGCAATTTAGAGTTGCAGTACATGGAGCTAAAGTATGTCTTGCTTTTTGGTGTTCTTTTTTCTATCCTGTCCTTTTTTTCCCTGGTGGGATTAAATCTGGATCCATTGATTACAAGGAACTGCGATGATTTTCTTGCTTGCAGCACAGTGCTGATCAGTTTGAGAAGCTTTTACAAGAGATGTGTGCTGATGAAGATGGAACACTTTTAATAGATTCTGCTGTGAAAAGAACACCTAAAGTTTTTGTGATGTCAACTCTTGTGAGCGTAGTTCCTGCACAGCCCTTTGTGTTTCGGAATTATCAGGTTCTTGACAAAATTATGTTTCATATGTTATGCTTAGTTCCATTCCATTTTCACTGCAGCTCTTTCTTCAAATGGGAGTAATTTTCTATTTTATAATGGTAATTATTCATTTTTGAAGAACTCGTAAAAGTGTTTGGTTTCAGTACCCAGCAGGGACTCCAGAGATGTACCTTTCACCTTCAGAAAGTTCAGCAATCAGCATGTCTGGTGGAACCACCACCAGTGCACAACTTGGCTATAGTCGTAGTGCATTTATAGGAAGTTGTAAACACCAAGTTTGGCAAGCTATACGAGCATCATCTGCCGCTCCTTACTATCTGGATGACTTTTCGGATGGTATAATAGATAGCTTTTAGTTTTCTGTTTTTCCGTCCATCTCATCTTTTAACTCTTTCTCATGTTTTGCATCTCTTTTCAGATGTCAATAGATGGCAAGATGGTGCCATAGTAGCTAATAACCCAACCATTTACGCCATAAGAGAGGCTCAACTTTTGTGGCCTGACACGAAAGTAGATTGCTTGGTTTCAGTTGGTTGTGGTTCTGTGCCAACAAAGGTTGTTTTTTAAACATGTAGCTACCAAGATATCACTGCCATGGTATTAAATATCGGTGCGAGACTTAATCATGGAATTTTGTGTAGCCTAATCTCCATAGTTGAGCTAAATGTGAGGTCGATACCGCTTTAAAATGCGATCAAGATAACCTGACCTTGATTTCTACGTCATGATGGGTATAATGATCGATATTAAATACCATGAGTATTACCGCCATTGTAGTTCTATCTTTAAGGAGAAGTAACCTGGAATATATCAATTGCTACCATTATAGGTCCGGAAGGGTGGCTGGCTTATTTGGGATACTGTGCCAGTATTAATTGATAGCGCGTGTTCCGTAGAACGAGTTGAGGAAGCTCTAAGTACCTTGTTGCCAATGCTTCCTGATGTGCACTATTTCCGATTCAACCCTGGTCAGTATTTCATAATTTTTGTCCTTGAAAGTTCAATGAGGATGAATTTTCTCTTTCCTTGTTTTCTACGTATCATGATAGGATAGACGTGGAAGTTCATTGACACATACCTCTCTCCTGTATGTTTATGACAGTTGATGACCGTTGCGACATGAACCTTGATGAAACTGACCCCATTGGCTGGTTAAGGCTGGAAACTGCTGCAGAGGAATACATCCAACAGAACTTTGAGGCCTTCAAAAGTGTTTGTGAGAAGCTAATGCTGCCATTCCAGCAAGAAGAAAGATGCTCAGATGGCGTAAAATCACATCTGTCAAGGCCCAAGTCCGACAATGGTACATAATGAGTGTTAACTCTTGTTTATTGATTTTCTGCAGGCATAATGCCATCCTTTTTAGGTTTACTTCTATTTTTATAATAGACCAGCTTTGAAGGAGCTATTTTATAATCCTACCATCTAACCATGCTGACGATATCGTTTTTCACTATAATCACTAAACTTCTTTTAATCGGTCTTTTTTTTTATATGAAATGAAAATTTTTATGGTGATAAATGCATCAAAACTGCCTTGAGGTGACTCCAAATTTGTTTATAGTGAGATAGCTCTGGGCCTGATATCCGATTAAATATGTAGCCCTCCCTCCCTCCCTCTGAATGTTCTTTCTAAAGTATATGATGTTTTTGCTTTACCAGATGAGGGGAGCCCTTCTTTGGGATGGAGGCGTAATGTACTTTTAGTAGAAGCTTCTAATAGTCCAGATTCTGGAAGAGTTGTGCATCATGCAAGGTCGCTTGAAACATTTTGTTCGCATAGTGGAATAAGATTGGATACCATGACAGGAATTTCGAGTTCTTCAAAGCCTTTCTCTGGTACCTCAACTAGCTCTCCATTCATGTCACCTATGTTCACTGGAAGTTTTCCATCTAGCCCACTTTTGTACAGTCCAGATATTGGTCAAAAAGTTGGTCGAATCGAATTAGTCCCCCCTCTAAGCTTGGATGGTCCTCAACCTTCAAAATCATCCACCCCGCCTCAGATGTCTCCTTTAGGACCCAGACAGCTGTCTTTACCCGTGCAATCACTGTTTAATAAGCTGAAGAATTCACCACAAGTGGGTGTTGTCCATCTAGCGCTTCAGAGTGACACTACTGGTGCTATTTTAAGGTAGGCATCTTTATCTTTCTCCATTCTCAGGCCCTTGGTTTTGTCCGGTGCATATGTGGCCTTTTGTTTTTCAATATGTAGATAACTACTCCAGCCTAACTTTGGTTTTGAAAAGCGTATTTCGGGCGCGCTGGAGCGCAAGGCTCGGTGAAGCACTTTCTAAAATGCGCTGGGTAACCCTAAGTGTGCCTTTAACATAAGGTGCAAAGAAGGCGCAATTTTCAAGGAACACTGCAATTTCCATATTTCATTTGGTTCTTTGTACGATGTCCTTCTCTCTACCCCATTCTACTTCAGTTCAAGATCGGACCAGACCTAAAAGAATTAGGTCCAGGAGATCAAATGGTCCTGTCCAATCCATTTTGTATGTGTGGACCCCTTTTAAATCCAAAAATTGGGATTGTTGTAGTATCAATTTTTTATTGTTTGTTTTAAGGTATTTTGTCAGAAACTATCTTTTATTTAGGGTCATTTGTAAAAACTACCTTTCATTTCATTTTTGGCTTTCAACACCTTTTATTTCTTCTTTTGCAAAAAAGTACCAAAAGCCCAATTCTGGCAAAAAAAGTCAACTTTCCAGCGTTGACTTGGTCTTTTCTCCCCTTTTCACACAGTTTACCTATATTTCTCCCTTTATTCACCCAACAAAATCTGAAAAAAACTCTATCTCCATGCCCAACACCTTATCAAAAGGCTTTTCCAACCATTTCAATCTCCTTCTCTATCTCCACCGTCACCTTTACTGCCACATTGACCTCCGTCCTTACATTCCAACAACCTTATGGACTACTCATGATGAACTTACTTTTCATCTTAGTCATATTAAAGTACCCTTTTTATCTCTTCATGATGAAGATGGTGGCTATAAGAAAGTTAATGAGGTAGACTAAAGGGAGAAAAGAGCAAGTCAATCTAACTTTTATCCGATTGAACTTGATGATATATGGTGGGAGAAAAGAGCAAGTCAATATAATATATGTATGGATATAAGATTTAACACATAAAATTGAGATTGATTAATGAGATTGATTAAAGTGAGAAAAGAACAAAAGGTCAAGCCAACGCCAGAAAGTTGACCTTTTCTCGCCGGAAGTATATTTTTGGTAGTCTTTTGCAAAAAGAAGAAATGAAAGGTAGTTAGTTGTTCACAAATGACCATAAATAAAAGGTAGGCAGTTTCTGACAAAAAAAACCTTTGTTTTATTTTAAATAGACAAATTTGTTTGCAAAAACAGTGTGCCTCATGTGCATGAGACAACACTTCGCCTAATGCTTTGCACCTCGTCGTCTCGATGCATCACACTTTAACTAAGAGCCCACATGTTTCTACAGTTGGCAGAATGATGTTTTTGTGGTTGCTGAACCTGGGGAGCTTGCAGATACGTTCTTACAGAGTGTTCGGTTCAGCTTGTTATCAACAGTCCGGGGTAGAAAGGAGGTGTCGAAACTTAATTCTATTACGAGAATTGCTGATTTGGTGGCATACAGGCCTTATTTCCAAATTGGTTGCATTGTCCATAGGTACATAGGGCGTCAGACTCAGGTATGCCTTTTAGTGTTTCTACTTCACTGATGTTTCTTTGAAAACTTGAGAGTCATTCTGGTAAATTGTTTTATTCTGAAGGTTATGGAAGATGATTATGAAATAGGGGCCTACATGTTTAGGAGAACAGTCCCTTCAATGCACCTACAGGCGGAAGATATTCGCTGGATGGTATGTAGTTTGGTAAATTATGGTGAAAAATTTCTACATTTGATTTTCTTTGTTTTAATCTAATTTTTATCTTGGTTCCTTGGAATTTCGCCATTTAATTGAACTAATTCCACTTTGTTTCCCCGCGGTTTCACTAATTTATTTAACTTAGTGACCAAAGTTTTTTTTTTATTGTTTTCCACTTTTGGTTACCCAAAAAGTAATATTCTCAAAATATCTTCCAATTTACAAATGTTATAAGCATCAGGAGTTAATTTGAAATTTTCTATGAAATTTAATATTTTATTTATTAATGTTGTTTTTTTAGATTTCATTATCCTTAAAAACTTCAGTAACATTAATCAGGTTTGACTATAAACCTTTGAGGTCACCAAAGTGAGTAATTTGTTAAAACCTCAGAATTTCAAAGTGAGAAATTGTTCAAAACCTAGATTAGTAAAATGAACTTCCCAAGCTACAGGGACTAAACTGGAAAGTTTCCTATTAGTTTTTTGCATACTTGATTCCTTAAATTTATCGTCCTTTTTAATTAATTTTGTCTATCTTTGCGTCAGGTCGGAGCCTGGAGGGACCGAATCATATTGTGCACTGGAAGATACGGGTTGGTTAAGGCATTTATTAAGGCCTTTCTAGACTCTGGTGCCAAAGCCGTTCTATGCCCATCAATTGAACCTCCAGAAATGCAACCATCAACATTCCCTGGATACGGTGATTCCAGCGTCTTAGCGAATGGTAAATTTGAACTTGGAGAGGAAGACGCCGACGATGAAGAATCAGAGCCAGCTAGTCCAACCAGTGACTGGGAAGATAGTGACCTTGAGAAAACTTCGGAATCATCTAAGGGTTTCTGGGACCACGAAGAGGATGAATTGTCTCGATTTGTTTGTGACTTTTACGACTCACTGTTCCATGAAGGAGCAAGTGTGCATTCTGCATTGCAAAGTGCTTTGGCCTCGCATAAGAAGCTCAGGTATGAATGCCATCTTCCAAATATGCCTTAATTAGTTGAAATAATACAACAATTGTATAGTGGGTCTGATTTGAGCTTTACCCTCTGAAGGGGTAAAAAAAAAGCAATATAGTTGAAATACAACAACTGTATACTGTGATGTACCGTGTACGTAGCTGGAAAATAGAGTAATTGTGTCCATATGAAAACGCCCATTTCTTGTAAGCATACATGTGTATGTGTATATTCTGTCACACTGTAACTGAGGAAATGTTTGATGCTGTGTGTAAAATTCTTCACTCTCGTGTACGGAGTATCTTTAATGGTATTTTGAGTTATGTTGTATTGTCTAATATCTCGGTTTGGGATTTGTCTAATTGTCACTCATGGTTGGTTAGTGCGCCTATTACTAACCGAGTTTATGAGTCGCGTTAAAGCTGTTTCACGGTTGCAAACGTTTTAAATAAGAATTTGTATTCGATTAGTGGATAGGATAATCTATAGTCTATAGACAGACTTATTGCTTGCTACAGACGTTTTTGGTTTTCCTTACACGTCTTTAAATACAAATACGATTAAGGACTAATCCGTATGTTTTTAGCAAGTTCATGTGCTATAGGTTTGTGAGAATAAAAACCGAAGTTAAGCAACGAGAGGAAGAGGATAGATAAAACCTAATGAGAGTTATCATCGAGTTTGTACATCTAATTGAGAAATGCAAGGCAGTCGAAGAAAATGCCAATGAAGCAAGACTCCATACATCTAACTTTGAAACATAATACTTTGTAGTAGTCGGCGAATGCAATTCTCGAACACAATTTTTTTAGTTTCATCAAAAAATGACCTCTCCTATATAAATGAAGCAAAGCTGCATATTCATGCGACATTTTCACCCATTATATTCGGAGCACACGACACATATTTGAGTCGACGGGTATATCATTGTATCTTAAAATACACAATGAATTGTAATGCAACCATTAAATACTCAAAAAGAATTGTAAAATGAAAGATGAGAAAAAGCAAGGACTGTATCTTGTCAGCATGCATTTTAGAGTTTTCTGGAAGTATAAAACCAAAAAAAGTGAAAAAAGAAATAAAAAACTTGCAATGAAATGATTTGAAACAGCATGAATTGCAGGTATGATACTAGTTAATTATATGGTTTTCACTTTATTACTTCCATTTTAAATTAGCTACCCTAACATTCTCCACTATTATTGATATTGGACATTAGTCCTAATTTTACCTAATTTAATAGAGAAAAGAGACCATAAAAGTATACTCCTACTTTTTTAAGGGAATTTGCTATATCCCGCCTCCCATTTTACTCATCCCGCCCCCTACAATTACTTTCTTGCCCTTTGTTAATTATTTGACCCACCAATTTTTGTTTTTTCCCCTTTGTTATTTTAAAACTCGATTTTTAAAACCGCTTTAAAAATAAAACCGCTTTAAAAATAAAACCGCTTAACGTTAATTACAAAACAATTGAAATATTAAACAACATTAACGTGTTAACGAACAAAATTATCGTTTTAACGTTAATTTTTGTATATTATTTAACGATAATTAATAACACATATAGAATATTTACAAAACCTAATTAAAAATCGAGTAAAGCAGAAATCTGAACAAAAGCATATTAAATATGTGATACTTTTAAGAATAACACGTGATACTAATTTACATTAATTAGGTAAACAATATTAGGTATTCACATAAAGAAAAACAACAAAGAGATGACATAAAGATATTGTTAAGTTCTTAAGCTTAGCAAAAAACAACGAAATAACACATATAGAAGAATTAATTACATCAATGAAAACAATAAAAAAACGAAAAATAAAAATAAAAGTGATCTAGAAATCATGCTACATATAACAAAATGAGATGATAAAAGTTGAAAAGTACATGAAATATGAAAATACATACATAAAAGGAGATGAATCATAAGTCATAACACAAATCTAAGAAATAAAACGAAAATAACAATAAAGTTGATCAAATCAAAAGTTAATAGAGATAATCAGTCATAATAATAGAGATAATCAAATTAAAAGGAAAAGAACAAAAATACAGAGAGTACGAAAAATGAATCGAAATACCTGACATTGCAAATAATGAAGAAGATGA
The DNA here is from genome assembly GCA_022085475.1 of Heliosperma pusillum. Lineage (NCBI taxonomy): Eukaryota > Viridiplantae > Streptophyta > Magnoliopsida > Caryophyllales > Caryophyllaceae > Heliosperma > Heliosperma pusillum. Next base: position 29,931 of record JAIUZE010012970.1, read on the forward strand.
ACAAATAAAATATTAAAAGTTGAGGAAGAAAAAGTAATTGAAATCCAAGAAGACACAGGAGGAGGGAGATGACAATAAAAATAGAGAGAAAATTTAGATCAGGAAATGTAGAGAGAGAATGTTAATGAATTGGAATGAAGTTTAGGTGTAAAATATGACTTATATAGGAAGACGCAAAATTACAGATATACCCTTACTATCAGTAGTGTAATCTCATCCATTAGATCTTCTTGATCTGACGGTTGAGATTAGGACTCACGGACTCAAAAAGATAGGGTGGACTCACATGATCCTAATTCTCTATCTCTCTCTCTATATATATATATATATATATACAAATAAGATCACATAAGTCCACCTTCCTTAGGTAAGTCCCTAAATCCTAATTTAGACCATTAGATCTATCAAATGGATGGTCAAGATTAAAAAAAAAAGGTTGATATAAAACCCCCAAATCCCAACCAAACCCTAATCAGTTTTTCAAAACATATTAAATCATTCTCACTTCTCTCTCTTCCTTTCATCTCTCTACAATACTACCCACCGTCAGCCATCACGCGCCACCCCCACCCCCACCGTAACCCACCCATCATCCGCCACCCACCACCATTGACTTTTTTTTTCAAAAAATACAGATTAAACACGGAAAAACTTCAAACGGCCATAACTTTGCACTCGGGCGTCCGTTTCCGATGATTTTTTTTTTCAAATCGCTTATCTCGACGAGACGAACGCAATGGTAAAAAAAAAATGTTTTCAATGGCCCATTCGTGTGAAACACACGAATTGGCCTGGGCCGATTCATGTGGTTTACACGAATGAGCCTAGGCCAGCTCGTGTAAATCACACGATTGGGCCAAGGCTTACTCGTGTGATTTGCAAGAACTGGCCTAGGCCCATTCGTGTAAATCACATGAATCGGCTCAGGCCAATTCGTGTGTTTCACACAAATGGGCCACTGAAAACAATTTTTTTTTTTTTTTTTTTTTTTACCATTGCATTTGTCTCGTCGAGATAAGCGATTTGAAAAAAAAAATCATCGAAAACGGACACCCGAGCGTAAAGTTATGGCCATTTGAAGTTTTACAGTTTTTAATCGGCATTTTTTTGTAAAAATTTAAATGATTGCTATCGGAAAATGAAAATTCGTAAATCGAAATGTACCATCGCATTTCCGGTGTTTCGAAAATCTTCATCTTCATTTTCCGTGTTATCCTGTTCCTCCTCGTCATTTTCGTGACCCGTATTGTCGTTCCCATCATCATAACCGCTTTCCTCGCCCCCCACAATTACTTCTTTGCCCTTTATCATTAATTGACCACCAAATTTATTATTTCCGTCTTAATATTTTAAAATTCAAACTGTCATAAATTTTCCGTCTTAATATTTTAAAATTCAAACCGTCATAAATTTAAAATTCAAAATTCAAAAAGACGCTTCAAACCGTCATAAATTTAAAATTCAAATTTTAAAAAACCGTTTCAAACCGTTAGAAATTTAAAATCGCGTTATTTTGATTTTGTATTAATCGTTAATGGTTGAATTTACAAAAAAAAAAAAAAACGGAAAATGGCCCATTCGTGTGAATTACACGAATGGACCTGGGCCAATTCGTGTAATCCACACGTCTGGGCCATGGCTCATTCGTGTGAATTACACGAATGGACCTGGGCCAATTCGTGTAATCCACACGAATGAGCCACGGCCCAGACGTGTAGATTACACGAATTGGCTCAGGTCCATTCGTGTAATTCACACGAATGGGCCGTTTTCCGGATTTTTTTTTTTTAAATTGTCTTATTATGTAATTATATTTACGTATTTTTATTATGTAATATATATTTACGTACTTTTAGTTTTTTTTGTATTATGTAATTAAATGTTTGATAATATATTTACGTACTTTTATTAATTACAATTGTAATTACGTTTTTTGTATTATGTAATTAAATGTTTGTTTGTTTTGTTTTTTTTAAAACCCGTTCCTCCTCGTCATTTTCGTGACCCGTATTGTCGTCCCCTTCATCAAACCCGCTATCCTCGCCGTAAGCATAATTAACATATTCATAGCTATAACGATAATGTTGCGTATTCCACTCATTTGCAAATCGAGGTTCGTTATCATAAGTATTGT
>JAIUZE010012971.1:0-19196 GCA_022085475.1 Heliosperma pusillum
TTCGTAATGGACTCCATGCATGATGGTCAGGTATGTGACCTGGTAAATTTTACTTGAATAAGTACGACCTCTTCAATGTAAATTGATTTTTAAGATCGAAATTTGCATGGATGAACATTAAAATGTTTTCAAAGATAACTTGGTAGGCAAAGAGTTTTGCACCAACCTTAATTCTTTGATCTATTCGAATATACTTAGCGATTACAGCACATCATAATAGTATGATGCCAACTGGATCTCAAGAACCACCTTCTCGAATACGATTCTAGAAGAGGTAGTATATTTTATATTCACCTGTGGGTTCGTAGATCCTAACTATCCTAAGTTAATTTGCAATCTTAAGAGGATGTCTTAAGTAAGCACTAAAGAGTTGGAATTAGTGTGTCAATCATGTCATAAAATTTTTCTCGATATCTCGAGGAATTATGTTTATACATGAAGTTTAGTGGGAGTAATATGGTTTTCATCAGTCTTATATGTGGAGACATCTTGATCATTTTAGATGATGGAAGATTTTGGAAAAGTAGAATACATCTTTTAGATATCTGGATTTATGGAGATAAATCTAAAAGGATATTAGCATTGAGTCAAAATTCTTATATTGATAAGATCTTTGACTAGTTCAAGGAAGTTGAACACATCATAATTGATTCCTTTTGCTTCCACTGCGGGATCAATTATATACGCTGTGATGTATACTCAATCCGACTTTTCGCATGCTTTGAGTATGACGAATCATTTGCAATTAAATCCAAGTGAAAGTCACTTGATAGCCATAATGAACATCCTTAAGTACTTGCGAAGAACTAAAGATATGTTTCATATGTTTGGAGTTTAAAGTGAGTTGTGTGTAAGAGTTTACACAGACTTCAGTTTCCAAACTAATCAAGGTGATTTGAAATCACGAACTGGCTGTGTTTCATAGAAGATTTATCTGTTGGAAGAGTTCCAAGCAGAAAAGACTATTGGAAAGGTTCCTAGTAGGAGTGACGTTTTAAAATATAAATGTCATGTATCCGCTGGAAATGTTCCAGGCAGTTTATCATTGCGGATTTAACAACGGAAATGGAGTACATTGCGTCATATGATGATGCATATGAAGGTAGCTTGGAGGGACTAGAAATAGTTCATATAGTTGTATATCCTATCCCATTATACTGGTAAAACAGTGGGAGCTACCTTTGGGCCAAGAGTCCTAAGTCTAGATTCAAACCTAGACACGTACTCAGAAAGTTTTATGTAATATGAGATTACGTAGACAAAGAAAAATAGCAATCAGAACGATGGGAAAGATGCAAGTATTGCTAATCCATTAGCCATGCTTTTTGCAGGCTGAACATGATAGTCATGTCATTTCAATGGGGATTGAAATATGTACCTGAATTGCTAAAGATTATAAGATATGAAATTATTGATAGCGTATCAATTTTTCCAAATATTTGATAATCGCATTCATTGTTAGAGTTTCATTAAAAACTCCTTTATTTAGTTTGACTAAATTTTAATACTTTGTTTATCCGAATTGGTTGAAAGAAAGGTTGAACCCAATTCAAGTGAACAGGACGAACTTAGTATTTTGTCCCTAGTCACTCAATGAGGTGACGTCTCGAAATGACTAGATTGTAAGTCGATCGATGGTTGGTTCAACACCATGGGGTCATGGAGATGACTGGTCGTTTACATAGACAGACTGTATGACACTCTGTCGGACAGTGACATTGTAGAGACCCTTAAATCAATTATTTGATGCCTGGTCGTGGCAGGGTCTTCTATCTTATTCCTATAAGTCGATTCTTTTGACTGGCGACCGTCTATCTGAGTCGGTGCAGTTTCCGATTGGTTTTGGTTGATGTTCTAGGTCGTGCCGTAAAAGGAGGCCGATGGACTTCTTCTGGATCATGGTGATCTGCATTATACAGTGTAGATGGATCAACGGGAATTGTCCACCCACGTTGGGTAAAAAAAACATCTTTAGGCCACTCGAGGAGAAGTTACTGTAAATGCGTGGCCACGCTCGGAAAGAGATCTATGGTAGATTTTCCGTCAGACAGTTACTCTCCCTATCGAGAAAACCACTCTAGATATTGTCAATCGCAAGTGCGACCTGGAAAGACACCTTGCGTTGAGTGGGAGATGTGATAAAGAGACAAGAGAATCGGTGACGCACACTTGTGTCAGACAAGTGGGAGATTGTTGGAGTAGGTGTCCTCCACAATAGTGCGCCACATAATAAATCTTATTATGGAATCTAATTGGGATAATTATTGACTATATATATGATTAGTCAGTTGATTAACGTAAATCAATAACGGTTGGCTAACTAGAGTTTGACGTTATTGTCGTTTGACGGCGGTGATCAACTGATCCCTTTTCGGTCACACCTAAAGGATGAAATCCAAATAGTAACTAATTATTTGTATACGATACAGTTAATTAGTACATTACATATATTTGATATGTACGAGAGTTAATTATTAGAAATTGAGTTAAGAACTCAAATTCGATTAAACTTATTTTTCAATTATTCGATAATTGACTAATAAATTTATATCTTATTTTAATACGATTAAATAAGATTTAACTTAGTAATTAATCGTTAAATTACGAAATTAGTTGAGGTTTTGAGATAGAGGTAATTAGTTAATTATATTTACAAGGAGTTGTAAAATAAATTAACTAAGCATTGTGGGACCCATTATATATTGATATAATGGTAAAATATTACTTAAAATGTTAAGTACATATTATTTATTTAATTGAGTCATATAATTGTTATCTGATCAAATTAACACTTAATTATACAAGATAATTAACCATATGATCAATAAGTATTTGTGAGACAAATATCAAAAATCAAAATGGATCAATTTGAGGCTCACATGGCCGGTTGATGTGTAGTTGTTGGTGATGATTGTTGTTCTTATTCACACTCACAGGCAACATATGCTTATGACATGAATAGTAAACATGATATCATTTTATTCACTACAACACATTACCACTTTGCATGGCAATAAAATAAGAAGAAAAAATCACCATTTTGTGGTGTTGAATCCGGCCAAATTGGCTATAAGAATGAACAAAAGTTGTTCATTTCATCACTTACTTGATTTTGTTCAATTGTCATACTTCTCTCTAAAACTCTTCTTCTCACTATAAACTCTCAAATACTAATATTTACTAAGTATTACTAGTGTAGTAATAGAGTCATAATATTAGTAGAATAATATCTATCTTATTATCTAGTTAATAATAAGGGTAGATTATTTGGGTTAATCTTGGTGCAACTTAGAGGAGATCTTCTACTTTGGAGATAGTTTGTGTTCATCCATATTTATAGCTCAAGAACAACAAGAAGGAGTCCTTGTTGTGCCCATATAATTTCCATATCAAGGTGAGGAAATTTCTTCTTTTATATAAATGTCTTTATATTTGCATGCATGTTACATAGATCATCATAAACTAAATTAAAAAGTAATTTAGTAATTAATTAGAGGAGTCTAATTAAGGTCTATGGACTTTCAATATTAAAGTCACATTTAATATACTGTTTATGGATAAATCAACGATATATGTAGTGAGCGACGTACCCGCACTATTAGTAGATTTCCACTGTAAATTCTGCCAAATTTAACATCTATTTCCCTTATTAATCCATTAATATTATGTGTAAGCGATATATCTGCAAGATTGAAAGAGAAAATTAGTTTATCATATTGTAAAAGATAATTTAAGAGACCATGCATAGTTTTGAAGGAAGCTAGTGTCGATTTCATTCTTTTGATGTTTTTCTCTCTCCCAAACACGTAAACAAACTCTAGAATCGAAAGTACAATAACATTTTATCTCTACATCTGAATTTCTATAAAACATTTAATATGATATAAGTTGAAACAAATTTTTTCTTGATCACTAACCCACATAACAAATGCTTCATATCACGCTAATGGGTTTCTTAATTGCATCACACTCGATAACGTAAATTAAGATAAATTAAGCTATAATAGAAACATACACACAGTGACATCTGTTCTTAATGGGAAACAAACTTGAAAGAGTTTAGCAGTTTTGGACAAATCCGATTTCTGCTTAAAAAACTTTTCGAAATCCAATAGTTTATGTCAAAGTTCTTTGATTGGGTCAAGACCATCAATACCTAGGATCAACTGAAACAAATAAAGATAAAAATAAGTAAAATAAGAAACATTATATATAATTAGTTTTAGAACACGTTAGACAAAAACATACCTTCCAATTAAGTTTCGCGTCCTCTAATTGTTGAAAGATACATTGAGCTAACAAATCTTTGAGTTCATGAAAAAGTTTACACAAATTCTTATTTAAGACGGGGGTATCCGTCTTAACCTTAAGACGGATACCATATTCTCTCACAAAATATCCATCAAGGGTGAGTGGAGAAGCACATGGGGGGTACCCACCTTGTCCCCTCTACCCATTTTCTCTCACAAAATACTCGTTACAAGATCCGACCACTACAACAAACTGACACTTGGGCCACGATTTATGCCACAGAAATTGATAATTCGCGGCTTAATTTTGCTTAGCCACGGGAAAAAATTCTTTCAATAATTTAGAAAAATTTTATGCCACGGGAAAAGCTTTCCCGTGGCAAAAAGTCATTTGCGCCACGAATTTCGCAACAACTGTGGCTAATAATTAACTTAGCCATGAACTATATCAGACCCGTGGCGAAAGTATATCTAGCCACGCCTTGTTCCGTGACAAATATTTTTTTTAGCCACGACATACATCTTGTCCGTGGCAATGCATTTGCTTAGCCACGAATTAAGAAACACCGTGACTAAATCTCTCAAGATTTGAATTAAGATATATTTATGTTAAGTAATACGTAAAACTTGTTTTTTTTAAAAAAAAAAAAATAAAGATGCTAATGAAATTTAGACAAATATAGATAATACCAATGTACATTTAGATATAATTTTTTTAAAATACTTATTTAATAAAAAGTTGGTATTCTTTTATTTTATCTAATAAGATTGAAAATTTTGTAAAATTATATACAAAATTTGGTATTGTTTTTATTTTATTAGAAATAAGAATTTGTAATCGTTTTATTTCATAACAAAGATAATTTAAAAATCTATCTAAATAAATATTTATGTTTATGAAAATTGTGAATTTATGTCAATTTGTTTTATTAATTTTAATTTAAAATTTATAATCTTGAAAAATATTCATAAAAGGGGTTTATCACGTTTAAAAGTATAGCATGTCAAATTAAATAAGTTTGTTATTTATTATCTCTAATTTAGAAATCAAAACCTAATATATTATGAAACTATCTCATTCAAAAATTGATATATAACTTTATTTTTAATAATTTTATAAAAAAAAAAGAGATGAAATAAATTTTGGTTAATGTTTGAGACAAAAAAAACAAAAGAGAAGTAGATAAAAAAAATGATTAAATAGTATAAGTTCGCTAAAAATGAAAATAAAAGATAATTTTCAACAAATTAATAAATCAATAAAGAAAAGAAAAAAATATGTTGAAAATAAGCGATCACAGGGTATGTTGAAAATATGTTGAAAATAAGCGATCAGTAATTAAAATTAGTTTTATAAATAATATAAAAATTTTGAATAAAGAATCGATCAAGTATAATAAAAAAATAAGTTTAGAAAATAGTAAGTTGGAAGTTACTTTCTTTTGTAATCAATTTTTTTTTCTAAAATTATACAATTATAATTTTTTAAAATTACTCGTGTAAAATACAATTTGATCAAAATTTGATTAGAAATGCAATTCAGGTGACTTATTCTAACTGGTTTTCAACTTATTCGACATTTGTCTGAATAATCATACGTTTCAAAATTTAAATTGGTTAAGTGACAAACGAATTAAGTTGAAACAAAGACGGAGTAACATAAAATTTTGGAGTTGATCGAGAATCAGTTTTTTTTTATTAAAGTGTGATTTAAAGGAGTTATTTTAGTAAATGGGTTTATAAGAAATATTTATAGAAACTGAATTTTAAAAAAGAGTAATTTCTTATTTACGCTTTAAAAAATGGAAAAAAAATAAGAAATTCTATTGTACAACAATTGTTTTTATTTTTTTGGCATAAAGTCACCACTTTTTGGTTAAGAGTTGTAAAAATTATTTTTTTATTTTTTATTTTTAAAAAAGAATAATTTCTCACGTCTTTTTGCGTAAGAAAAAAATGAAATGATTAGTAAAAAAGAAAATAAAATTAGAATGTCGCTAAATTAAAGGGAAAAGAGGATAATATGATTAAATTACCTTCTTGAGAAAATATTTTTGTTGATTTCGGCAAAAAAAAACGACTCAAAATCATTAACCGGGAACACAACATCAAAAACTAAAGTGTTTTGGCCAAAATAATGTATTTTTCAGCAAAAATATTTAACTCAAGTTACACTTTTATATTCGATTGATAGTTAATATAGTTTTTGAACGACAACAATCATTTTAAAAGGATTCAAAGTTCTAATTAAATCAACAAATATTAACTTTCATCTTTGCAAGGTCATCATAAAAACTCCACAATTAAGCGTGCTTAGGTGAGATTAGTCATGGGATGGGTGACCTCCTGGGAAGCTTCTCTGATGCGTACAAGTGTATTATTGGTGACACGAAATGACGTTTGAATAAATAGCTTAACTAGCAAATCAAGTATACGGCCCTGCATAATTAAATATGTGAAAATATTTGGTTGTGAAAATAATAATAATATTTTTTATTATATTAATTTATTTTCTATATATCTCGTAAGCCACGGGAATTATTTTTAGCCACGAGAATAAATTTTTAGCCACGGGAGTTATTAGACACGGGAGAAGCCGTGGCTATATATTGAAATTTAGCCACGATATTGTTTTTCCCGTGGCTATCAGTTAACCACGGCCACTTGGTCCACGAAAGGTATTCCCGTGGCAATATGCTTTAGCCACGGAAATTTAGCAATTGCGCCACGAATTTTATCGTGGCCCAAGTGCTAAATTGTTGTAGTCGACCCTTCTTAAGTAAGACCTACTGATAAGTTTATGTTGGTCTATTCCAATAGGACACTGAAATTTCAACTATATAATAAAAATCTTTAATACAAAGAACGAAACATAACGATTAGCATCATATGTTAGGTTATAAATTAAAAAAAAACATCATAAGTTGATTTTATTTTAATAAAACTTGAAACTTCAACATAACGCAAAGATGTGGGTAAATTTTCCTTCTTTATCTTGTAGATCGTCATGTACCCTCTCAAGTTGTATTAGCGGATTACAACAATTGGCAAAGTGCTCTACGTATCGATTAGTGACTTGGATACTAACTGTAACACCCGCAAATGTACCCTATTTTTATAGTAAAAATATTATACGGATACTTTTCAGCGAAATTTAGTTTTAGTTTAGAATTTAAATTTCCCGTGTCTAGTTTAGAATTTCCGAGTTCGTTTTCAAACTTTACGCGAGAATTCGAGTAAGTTACGTCTTAAGACGTTATGGGCTTTTTCCCATGTGTTTTCCACTTACTCCTTCATATACTCCCTCATAACCTAACTCCCTCACATTCAATCTTCATCTTCCTCACCAAGTAATCCCCAAAACCTAGCCTCCATATTCTTTCAAGCTTAGAATCATCACTACTCAATCATTTCTCGCTCAAATTCACCTAGGTTCGTCTTATTCTTTCCATCTCATCGTCCTCTATCCGTATTGGTAATAAAATTACCGTCTTTCTCGCTTTTCAATTTATCCGTCTTTCTCAAGGTGAATTATATTCATCTTTTATTATCTAATTGTAGGTGGTGATCTCCAAGACCCCGACAAAGACTACTTCTTGATAGAAGAGGACATCGACGCGGATTGAAGACGCAAAAAGGTAACGGTGAAGGGTTACTCGATATCATTTACGTGTTTTTAACGTGTTTTTAGTTTAGTAATTGATGATCACTATTTATATACATATTTAATTCTTCTCCTAGTCACAAATAACTCGATTTACCGTCTTTCCTTGCTTATTCTATGCTATTTTAGCTAGAATATCGATTCTGCCGCTTTTGTTATGTTTTAATGCAGATTGGATGCATTTGGAGCTTTTAGAGTTGATATGGAGCATGGCGGAGTCGAATCGTAGAAGGTTAGGCACGGGAATCGAGAACGGTGGAAAAGAAATGAAGAAAACGAAGAAACAAGCCATTTTGAAGGCTGCTCGATCGAGCATAGTGCCTTGCTCGATCGAGTCGGGCTGAAGGTTGCTCGATCTAGCAACATACCCTTGCTCGATCGAGCAACCCAATATTTCGACGACTTTTTCATATTTTCCTAAACTTTAACCTAATTAATTAGATTTTTGTATTATAAAAGGAAAGCTCGTCTTTCATGCTTTCTTATGCTTTTCAATGCTTTATTGCTTTAAATTAGAAAACCTAATTTAGTTTGCTTGCCTCTGGATTTTATTCATCAAAGACGATTGTCTTTAGTTCAACTTGTAATCGGTATTCTTCAATCTTTCTTAGTTATTTATTTAATTACCTTCTTGTTCTTTAATTATTCTTTGTTATTCCTTTCATTGTTGTTAATCATGTTTACTTTAATTATTATTGTTGTTCTTTATATGGTTATGAGTAGCTAAATTCCTTTCTAGGGTTGAAAGGGGATCTAGGATTGTTAGAAGGGGTAGATTAATTGATTGAATTGCAATTGCATGGTTATCGTTTGATTATCGTTTTAATTCTAGTTGCTTGATTACTGGCCATGATTAATTAACTAGTCTCGCGAATTAGGATTGACACCGACCGGGTTAAGACTAAGATAGGCTACGATAATTGAATAGAACTCGTTTAATGATAGCGATCGCATGTTAAATTGTAGATCTAAAGGGCATAATTGAATCGACCGATCTTGTGACCTTAGATAACTTTATTGCATGATAGTTGATTTCATCCTTACCCCTGAACAATAATCCTAGTGAACCTGAGACCCTAGACTTTTAATCTCATTGTTTTCAACCTTATTAGTTTGTTATTGCTTATAGTTAGTTATTGCTTATTATTAGTTGTTATTATTATTGTTATTAGTTGTTATTGTTTACTTTAGTTGTTGTTATTAATTGCTATTAGTTTAGAAACCAAATCAAAACCCAGAAATTGTTACTTAGAGACAAACCTAGTTTAACAGATTAGAATACTACCGCCTCCCTGTGGATTCGATACCTTGCTTACCGCTGACTATTAGTTAGTAGTGATTTAGGTTTACTTTGATTAAGGTGACGCGACTTTACCCTTATCAAATTTGGCGCCGTTGCCGGGGAGGCAACAGTTTTCTGTTTGTTTCTACTTAGTTTGTCTTTTTCGTCTCAGGGAACCTAAGTTCCTTGAGACCGTTCTCATCCTTTTCTTTAGTTTTTGTTTATGCCCAGGTGTTCTAGGTCCGTTCTCGTGCCCTACGATTCCGAACCAGAGAAGACTCTCCGGTCTAGACGAAACTTTTGGAAGGAAATTCAAGAAGCGGAAGACTTGAGTACGCTTGAAACAGTTTACGTCGAATTCGTCGCAGAAAAACCATCCTTAGAAGAGGATACACCTATTTCTGCACCTACTACAACCATGCTTACTCTAGCCAGCCACTCGGAGCCTACTGTTGCATCTATTCCCAAGGGATTTCAACTTCCTACTACGGGTAAAAGTACTTTTGAGATTCGTCCATCTTATATCTCTTTGGTGGAGCGAAACATGTTTGGAGGAAGCCCTACTAAGGATCCTGCTAAGCATATGGAGAAATTCACTAACTATTGCTGCTCTATTCCTTTAACGGGTGGGGTGACACAAGATCAGATCAAGTTGGTGTTGTTCCCCTTTTCACTACGAGACGGGGCAGAAGATTGGTTGAGTGAGTTAGATATGGTTGCACTTGGCATCACCGATTCGAATTCTTTGGCTCTTGCATTTTACAAAAGATATTTCCCGCCACAGAAAACCAATGCCATTCGAAGCCAAATCACAAGTTTCAAACAAGGTCCCAATGAGAACTTTAATGAGGCCTGGGTTCGATTCAAAAAACTTGTCAAGTCTGTTCCACATCATGGTTTTGATACTTGGTTCTTATGCAACCAATTTTATAATGGGTTGTATGATGATCAGAGGAATTTGTTAGATTCTGCTGCCAATGGGAGATTCCAAAATAACACTACTGATTCCAATGCTTGGAAGTTAATTGATGAGATGGCTACTCACACTGCTGAGTATGGGAATCCTAGGGGTAATGTGAGGAGAGGAGGTACGGATAATGCCATTGTAGCTCAGTTGGAGGCATTAACTGCCAAAATTGCCGAGTTACAAACTTCAAAATCCTTGGAAAATAAGCAAACGGTTCATGCCATGGTTCAACAAGAGCCAACCTGTGAAAGATGTGGTACTATGGGGCATAATGCAGTGGAATGTATGAGTACGGTTGATCAAGTGCTTGCCTTTCAATCCTTTAAGCAAGGTTCACCGTACTCTAACTTTTACAATGAAAGGACAAGAGAGCATCCCAATTTAATCTACCGAAGTCAGAATGTTCTTAATCCTACCCCACCACCACCTCAGCAACAAGGTTCATCTTATGTGATTCCTCAGAATCGCAATTCTCAAGGTAACTTTAACCGTTCCTATCAAGGTGGCCAAAACTTTCAACAACCTCCACCTCCACCACCTCCAAATAATGATATGGCGGAATTGAAAGCCATGTTGCAGCAGAGTTTTATGATCCAACAAAAGCAAGATGCTCAGATCTCACAGTTAATAGCTCATAATAAGATGGTTGATACTCAAATTGCCCAATTGGCAATTCAAAATCCACATAAACAACCAGGTAATCTTCCTCCTCAAGGACACCCTCCACATGAACAAGTCAATGCTATCACCTTGAGGAGTGGAATACATTACAAAGGCTCTGCAATGATAAGGGGTGAAACCAATGAAAACTTGGAAGTTGCAGATCAAAGTTCGAAAAAAGGCGAAAAAGAGGCTGAAAACAAGGTTGCTCGATCGAGCAGCACCCCCTTGCTCGATCGAGCAAACCAGAAAATTTGCCCAAATTCTTCTCGGGAAGTTTCTGAAAGTTACAGTACAGAAAAACTCGATCGAGCAATCCCTCTGCTCGATCGAGCAACCCCTGATCAGGATGAAAAGCCTTCTAATTCATCTTCCAAAGCCAAAGAAGCCGAGCCCATTGTAATTAAACTTCCTTTTCCTCAACGCCTACATAAATCAAAGCTCGATAAACAGTTTGGGAGGTTTATGGAGGTAGTGAAGAATTTACAAGTGAGTGTACCATTTACCGAGTTGATCACTCAAGTGCCGGCCTATGCAAAGTTTCTAAAGGATATATTGACAAGGAAGCGGTCCTTTAATGAAGTGGAGACGGTTGCATTTACTGAGGAATGCAGTGCTGTGTTGCAATCCAGATCACCACCAAAGCTAAAGGATCCAGGGAGTTTTTCTATTCCTTGTAATATAGGTTGCTTAGCAATTGATAAAGCCCTTTGTGATTTAGGGGCTAGCGTTAGTGTTATGCCATTTTTTATATGCAAAAAGTTAAATATGAGTCAACTTACTGTTACAAACATGACCTTACAAATGGCCGACCGTTCTATTAAACACCCTTTAGGGATTTTAGAAGACGTACCGGTTAGAGTAGGGAAGTTTTTCATACCAGTTGACTTTGTTGTCTTAGATATGGCTGAGGACACCCAAATTCCTATCATCTTGGGACGACCATTCCTCCATACTGCGGGGGCGGTTATAGATGTTAAGAATGGGAGACTTACACTAACAGTGGGGGATGACAATATTACTTTCAACTTAGAGCATTCAATGAAACACCCCATGTTAGAAGAGACATGTCATAGGATCGATATTCTGGATTTGAATGTTGATGATTGTCTCTCTTTATGCTTGAATAGGGATCCTCTGGAGATCGCCTTGATTTCCAGCACTGCTGAAGCTGGAAGCTCGCGGAGTAAGGCAGTAGTTGAGATGGAAAAACTGCTGACGGGAAAGGAATGCAAGTTACAAAAGGTGTATAGCTTAGGTAACCTCCCTAAGGTTACCAAGGTAATGACACCTGAACTTGAACCCGATTGATGAGTAGTAGTGACAGTTGGTCACTACTCCCCCATTTTGCAGCTGGTTTGGGGGAGGCTATTATTCTATACAGCTGGTATTATCTATCATTGTACTTTCTTCTATTGTATTTTCTTTCAGTTATCTCCCATTCCCCTTTGTTAGTTGTGTCCTTTAGGTTGCTGCTGTTGGTTGATATGTGATTGTTGTGCTGTTAGCGTCACACTGAGGACACTGTGACATTTAGGTTTGGGGGAGAGTCTTTATTTATGTTGTGTGTTTATTTCTGTTGTGTGAAAGAAAAAAAAAAGAAAAAATTCATAAAAATTGAAAAATTTACAAAATCCAAAAACATGTTTTCATTTTATTAGGTCGAGTCTTGGTGAATTGAATAACAATGATGATAATTTGCATTGTTTCTGCATTTGAATCCCAAATAAGTTGTCCATGTACATTGTTTTGACTTGCTATTTTTGAAAACAAAGCTCATAGTACAAGTCTTGACCGTTTTTGACATTCCTTATGCTAATTAGATTTGGCAATTTTTGTTGGTAAACCACTTAAAATTCTGAGGTTTATAGAGCTTCCTAGGCCAGGAACATTAATAAACTGGTCTCATTGTCTTTAGGCTTGAGTGTGGTACTCCTTGTGGAATGTGTAACATCAAATTGCATAAGTGTGACATTCTTTTCTTGATACTATACGCGTTCATTTAATAAGTGCATGATGAAAGGTGGTTCTTTTTGTTCAAATAAGCCTCACATAGCCAAAAAGACTTGATTTTATACCCTTATTATTGAGTTCTTTATATTTAGCCATTTGAACCTTTTGTAGCCTGTTTAATAAGCCTATCTAATAGCTACATTCCTAGAACTTGCATATCTTATCGGGACAGTCGCAGTTGCATGTTTTTCTTATCTACTTGTCTACTATGGTTGGGTCGGGATTTCTGAAAAAGAATATCAAATGGGTGTAGCAAGTATGTTGGCAATTGTGTCATTTATTCCCTTTGTTGAGAAAAGTTGTGAAGCAAAAGATCTGAAAAGAAAAGAAAAAATGATGAAGAAAAGAAAAAAAAAAAGAAAAGATTTGAAAAGAAAAAGAGAAAAATAAAAAAAAAGAAAGAAAAATATATGTTGCTTCATTGAATTGTTCAAGGGATAATGGAAGGGATTATACTAGAGTCTAATGCATATTTAGAGAGCAATATCGATCTCTCTCTTGTGTTGTCAAAGTTTAAGATGATTTCTCTAGTCGGTGTTGGTTTGTGCTAGTCTTGTAGATTTGTTTTGGTAAAGTGTCGCTGCGACTACCGGTCTTAGCCCCACATTCCCATACGTGCCTTGGCACAATCCACTTCTATACCTTCACCCATTAGCCTCCCTTTTTGTCCGGATTGATGTACTTTATAGCGAATGCGTATTAGTTGGGGAAATTACTATCACATTAGAATGCATGCATGTTTCATAAGTTGAGTGAGTGTTTCTATTTCTTTCTATCGTCACAAAACTCACCTTTACATAAACTTATGTGTGTTTGAGTGAATCCGCGAGAATCCGACAAATTGAGCCTTGCAAGATTGAAAGGTATTTGGTTGTGTCTATACTATGGTATCATGTAAAATCTTGGATTATGAGCTACGTTTTCTACTTTCCCGTACCTTTGAATTTGTTTTATTGGTACAACTTGGTCATTACTTTGTTATAGATATGGATAGCTTGGGATTTATATGTGCATTAACTTTAGCTTTGAGTTTTTCATTCACCATTTGTATGTTTGTCTTTGTATGTGTTGGTTGCTTTGCTTAGGGACAAGCAAAGGATTGGTTTGGGGGAGTTTGATGATCACTATTTATATACATATTTAATACTTCTCCTAGTCACAAATAACTCGATTTACCGTCTTTCCTTGCTTATTCTATGCTATTTTAGCTAGAATATCGATTCTGCCGCTTTTGTTATGTTTTAATGCAGATTGGATGCATTTGGAGTGTGACAACCCTCGCGAATGCGGAAATATAAAACATACAAGCATGTGAAATAATATGCGGAAATACGGTATTTTAAAAAAAACCTTTAAACATGCAAGATATATAACACGAGGTGTGTCAAAATATTACAACTAAATACGAAATACAACAAAGAGACGGGGTCTCTTAAAATGTTAGCAAAGAACAAGTGTTTAGCAAAACTAGCTAATATCGTCTAGAGGTGAAAATTCCAGGGACAACGCCCGCTAGCTCACACCCGAACCCAAAACTATCATATAAAAAAAGTCATCCACGCCAAGCAACCTGTTCATATGAAAAACATGGAACGCCCAGGTCCAGTGGGGAGTAGTTAATCCGGGTGTCTCCAGACATATCACATTAAACGTACTAGAAGGAAATATAAAAGTAAAATCATGAATATATGAATATACATGTGAGGTACGATAAGGATTAAATAGGCATTACGGATAAATAATGATAAGATCATGTGGAAATCAAATCCGGAAAACCATAGGTTATCAAAGACTCGGGAAAGACACCTTAGGCAACTATATACTCACTAGGGCTTACATCTCCCCGTTAGCGGCATATACTTGATAAGATAGAAACTCGACATATAAACCACGTCAATCAACTAATTCATGCAAGAGTCCAACTCAATGTTCACGTAATATTTCAACTTACAAACGACCATCAAATCATACGAATATGACAACACAATCTCTCACAGTTAATGGCACGCACTAGCATCATGTACAATAGCAAGACAAGTCAATGGAAGTCCACAGGATAAGACGTTTCCCTGAACCGTATACGATAAGACGTTTCGTATACTCATGACCCAGACAAACAAGTTCACGGGATAAGACGTTTCCCGGAAGCATGTACGATAAGACGTTTCGTACACACAAGACTCTAATCCTCTCGGTAGGACGACGATAATAATACGGTCCTAGTCTAAACCTGGCCAGACTCTCGGGATAAGACGTGTTCCGATTCGACATGTGGTAAGACGTTCCACATCCAAGACTCGGTCAATCATAGACGCCGAGTACCCCAAATTCGGTCAACCTTCACGAAAGAGGCGGAACGAAGATCTATAGTCAAAAGTCGAGCTAGTACGCTACATGCAATAACACCACCTCGCAAGTATACAACATTTGACGGTCGGGTCGACCAACGCATTGCGTTCGCCTCCTAACAACGTCGTCATATCCCCACTAAACATGCAAACGAGCATCAAGGATACACCCCCATCGCTCCGACATTCCAGTCTAACGAGTATAAGGTGTAGCCGGGAAATGAGAGTTCATAGCACAAAATCATTAGTTCTCAATTCATAACATATGTAAAACCGACTCAAAAGAGGGATATATCGAAAACCGTCACGAAACATGTGGTACAAGCGAATAGAATATCATATATCCAAAACATGAATATTATAAGTCATTACGTAAAATTATACGGTAAACGGATCATGCGAACTATTATAAATTTTGAGTTTTAGAAGTTAAAGGAAAAGATCACAGCCGTGTTCCAGGCCGGTCAGGAGGGAGGCGGCCGGTGGGCCGGCTCTGAACACAAGGCAAAACCAAAAATCATAGAAAACAGAGAAATGTGCTCCAGGCCGGTCGATGGACCGGCGGCCGGTGGGCCGGCACAGAGCACCCTATACAAAAATTCCAAGTTTTCCAAAGAAGTTACTGATGTGTTCCCAGCCGGTTGGCAGACCGGCGGCCGGTCGACCGGCAGGGAACACCTCTTCACCCGTGAGCTTCCTTTACATATTCAATCCATTTCAATTCTCATAAATCAATTCTAATAATTATCAACAATCAATATACATCATCAATATTCATCATATAACAACATTCATTAATCATACCATGATTCCTAAGCTTCTAATCGTAATCTAAATACGATTTCTAGGATATAAAGCATGTAAAACACGTAAATGATATCGAGTAACCCTTCACCGTTACCTTTAAGCGCCTCTACTAATCGTCAAGCTCCTCTTCAATAAGGTAATAGTCTTTGTCGGGATCTTGGAGGTCACCACCTACATAAAGATCATAAAAGATGAATGAAATTCATCTTGAGAAAGACGGAAAATTTGAAAAGCGAGAAAGACGATGATTTTAACATCCACACGGATAGAGGAAAGTAAGGGGAGAAGAATGAGACGAATTTACGTGAATTCTATCGAGTAACGAATGAGCAAGGCGAATTCTAAGATCGAAATCAAAGAGGGAAAGCTTTGAGATTTCTTAAGGAGGAAGAAAAGGTGAAATGTGTTTGTGTAATGAATTAGGTTAAGGAGGGAGTATAAGTAAAGGTGAGTCGGAAAGGTCAACGAAAGTCAAAGACGGCTCAAAAGTCAAGAAAAGTCAAAGACGACTCAAAAGTCAAGAAAAGTCAAACTCGCCTTAAGACAGGATTCTCATGAAATCTCGCGGAAATTCCAAATACGAACTCGGAAATTCTAAATTCGACTCGGAAAATTAAATTTATGAATAAAACTTAATTTCGCTGAAAAGTTTCCGTAAAATATTTTCACTATAAAAATAGGGTACATTTCCGGGTGTTACAATCACCCCACCTTTTAAAAAGTTTCGTCCTCGAAACTTGAGAATAGAAAATAAAAGTATCAAGGACAAGAATCGGGTTTCAAAATTAATACGAAAACTTTTATAAGGGAAACATTTATGAAATGATGTTCTTCTCGAAAACGTTTTAAGTAAATTTTTCATAAGTGAGAAACTTTATTTACGAGTCACAAGAGTGTCCGTCGTGAACGAGAACTCTAGCTATCAAAAATTAAATCAAAGCCGAAATAGTGAAATCGAAAATCAAAACAGGTGTTAGTAAGTGCCAGACTAGTCACCAGACGTCTCCAATAACAAGCCCAAACAGCCAACCAAACACAAAATCCAAATATAAAAGGGAAAGAAATCTACTTTCTCCAAAAGAGGGTACACAAACCATCTTTAAACTATTTTAAAAAGTTAAATTAGGATTACGATATGGAGATTTGAAAGTTTTCCCAAAGATAAAATCGAAATGAGAAGACATTACACGAACTTAGAGCGAACTCGAACATCGAAATCACGAATCGCGATACTAAGAGGTACGCCAATGAGCAAAAAGGACCAAAAAAGGGGAAGGATTGAAGGGTAGCGGATTTAGTAAGGATCAATTTGAGGGAAAAAGAGAGGAATGAACCACAATACTAGCTTCCATCTATGACAATTCAAACATCGATCGCAACTCGACATCACTAACTCCACGGGTAAACTAGTCCTCAAGAGAGTGCAATTTATCCTCAACATTTTCAATCATCAGAATTGTAACACCCGGAAATGTACCCTATTTTTCTAATAGAAATATTTTACGAAATCGTGTCAGCGATTTTAAGTTTTAATTTATAATTTTAAGTTCCGAGTCGAATTTTGAAATTCCGAGTTCGTATTTGGAATTTCTGCGAGATTTCATGAAAAAGCCGTCTTAAGGCGAGTTTGACTTTTCTTGACTTTTGAGTCAAGTTTGACTTTTCTTGACTTTTGAGTCGAGTTTGACTTTTCTTAATTTTGAGTGTCTTGACTTTTCTTGACTTTGAGTCGGTTTGACTTTTCTTGAATTTTAAGTCGTCTTTGACTTTTCTTGAATTTTAAGTCGTCTTTGAATTTTCTTGACTTTCGGGCCGCCTTTGACTTTCGTTGACTTTCTCCTATATATACTCCCTCATACTCACCTCATAACCTAATTTCCCTCATATCTCAACATCTTCTTCTTCCTCATACAAACCACCAAAACTAGCCTCCATATTTGCTCAAGTCTTAATATCGATCCTACGCCTTCATTTCTTGCTCAAATTCACGTAAGTTCGTCTTATTCTTCCCCTCTTAGCTTCCTCTATCCGTATTGGTAATAAAATTACCGTCTTTCTCGCTTTTTAAATTATCCGTCTTTCTCAAGGTGGATGATATTCCGCTTTTATTATCTAATTGTTTGTAGGTGGAGACTAGGAAAGCTTAGTAACCGTTTAAAGACGCTCAAAGGTAACGGTGAAGGGTTACTCGGTATTACTTACGTGTTTTACATGTTTATATGCTAGAAAATCGTATTAGATTACGATTAGGAAGTTTAGAAACCATGCTATGATTAGTAAATGATGTTATATGATGAATGTTGATGAATTATATTGAGTATTGATGATTATTTGAAGTATATATGAGAATTGAAATGATTTGGAAATGATTTGGTTGAGCTTTGGAAGCTCTCGGGTGAAGAAGTGCTCCCAGCCGGTCGACCGGCCGCCGGTCTGGCCACCGGCTGGGAACACATCAGAAACTCTTTTGAAAAATGGGATTTTTGTATAAGAAGTGCTCCAGGCCGGCCAACCGGCCACCGGTCAACCCACCGGCCTGGAACACATCAGTGTTGAAGTTTGGAATTGGGTATGATTGGCTGTGCCGGTCGACCGGCCGCCGGTCGACTGACCGGCCCAGACCCCTTTTTCCTCTGTTTTTGGATTTTGCCTGTGTTCTGAGCCGGCCCACCGGCCGCCGGTCTCCTGCCCGGCCTGGAACACGGCTGTATGCATTTCCTTTATTTTCTAAAACTCGTAATTTATATTAGTTCGCATGATCGGTTTATCGTATAATTTTACGTAAGGTCTTATAATATTCATATTTTGGATATATGATATCTTTTTCGCATGTATCACATGTTTCGTGACGGTTTTTGCTATGTCCTACTTTGAGTCGGTTTTTCATATATGTTACGGTTTGAGCACGGTTTTGTCTTGTGCTTTGTATTCTCATTCCCTTGGCTACCTTTCCGTTCGTAAGGCTGGAATGTCGGAACTGAGAGGTATCCTACTGCTTAAATGCATGTGTTAGTGGGCATACGACGACGTTGTTGGGAGTTGAACGCTATGCGTTGATCGACCCGGCCGTCAAATGTTGTGTACTTGCGAGGTGGTGTTATTTGCATGTAGCGTACCGCTTGTTATGAGGCTTGTGCTCTTTTCCGCCTCTTTCGTGAATTGATCTACCGAATTTGGGGTACTCTGCGTCTATTTGATTGACCGA
>JAIUZE010012972.1:0-22343 GCA_022085475.1 Heliosperma pusillum
GCCAACCCGGCACACACAAGATTCAACCAAATGTGACCCATGACTAAAAGGACTTAGACTACCGACTTCCTCACGGTTTTCACTCGTCACTCATTTAAAGAACGGGTGATTTTTGTGACAAAAAGTAACCAAAACCACTCAACTACTCGACTTGTGAGACACGCCCGCAATCTAATTTGTAGTCCTTTCCAATATGGTCGCATACGAGATGTAAAGATGGGAATGCACATAAAATGAAACAAGGGTTGTAACGGGGATAGGTAGTGGGTCGAAACGGGATTGGTGCAAGCACCGTTATGGAGATGTGGAGTTACAAATCAAGAAATTGTCCAAAATTCCATTTCTCCCAATTTATTACAACAAATGAAAACATCAAACCTGAAAGTTCGATTCACTTGGAAAAACATGAAATCCCCATTTATTTTGCAACGTCTTTTTCTACTCGCTTAATGATGGATAAGGAGTGTTGCTTGACTTTTTCTCATACAGAACACAGAATAAACAAATATAAGGTGATTTTTTTTTTTTGCATTTTTCTTTCTTTTGCATTTTGTTTTTGCTTTTATAAAACCTCTTTATTCATAATCAAGACCAAATATAAACTGAAAATTTCAACACAAGTGAACTTAGCTTGAGTTCACTAACTAGGACACGAATTTCCCTTTTCAAAACACCAAAAACAAAGTGACAACTTTCTTGATCAAGGAAGGTTGTTTATGGGATGTAGTTGGTATTTGTAGTAGTCCCAAATGAAAGGCTAAGGCTCAAAGGGGATGCAAAAGTTGGTCCTAATCTAAAGGGTTGAAAGTAGGCTTATATGGCAATGTAAGGCTCAAAAATTATAAGCAACAGAATGTTTCAAATTATGCACACAAAAAGGAATACATCTCGCGGCCTAAGGAAAGGACGACACACTTTTTCGTGAAGATGTGACATGCCACGCAAGGAGCCTACTCACAACCTATGGAGACCGGGTATGAATGTACCGGTCTAAAGGAGGCTCTAGGTCTCACATGTAAGTAGCTTTGTCGAAGCCTAGGTCTAGCCTACGATCTATTCGGTCTCACAATGTGGTCCATGGCCTTTGGGTTAACTCTACTCCCCGGGTGTCTAACAAGGAGGTCAAAGAGGTGCAAGCCACTAGAAGGTGGAAGACACGGTTAAGACAATTTCATCATTGGGGTATCATGTTCCCTTCCTAGACCACATTTTGTTCAAAATAATTACAAACTCAATGCAAAGCAAAATTAAAACGACAAACAATTATTCACATGTGACGAAATGCAATTCTAATTTCTAATAACAATCAAATAGATATGCAACATTGTCTAAACTAGCAGCACATAAGCAACACACAACAAGTTCCAAAAGGAACATCCTCATCAACAATTTCCCGTCCACCATATTAATCAAACTAAGCGAAAAGAGCGGAAAAAGGAGAAATTTTTTGGAAAGAGTATACCAAGCGGTCTTCTATTCTCTTATTGTTTCAAATGCTCCATGTGTGCCTACATCACTTGTTAGACAAAAACAAATATATACAATGCAATATTTTTGGTTTTTTGAAGCTTTTTCAATTTTTTTTGAAATTTTCTTTGAATTTTTCATCACGTATATACAAAAATTTACAAATATGTACAAAAATTGATATTTCCCTCCCCACACTTAAACCGGACATTGTCCCCAATGTCCAAGTGCTAGGAGGAGAATGAGAAAATCAAATGAACGTGTTTTTGTTCTTTTTGCGGATTTTTCAAAAATAAGACAGGCATGCGAACTACCTTACATGGATGCAAATCCTATATGTGACGATATATTACATAATTAAATTCTAATGCGACCTAAATGAATGCAACTAGATGTCCTAATCAAAAATATATTACAAGTAACTAAATGCATGCGGAAATGTAAAATGCATGAAAAGATTTGGATTTAGGGATCATACTTGTCATTTTGGATTTTGAATTGGTAGCATCACCAACCTTCTTCACTCGGATTCCCCACCGGACTCGGTGTTCCCTCCCTCTTCCTCACGGATAAAGTCACCCATGCTCAAAGGTATGGAGAGTTCGCCCAAGAAAGCACCACTCAAAGTCGGGTCTTCACCCACCACCGCCCCATCTCCCGTGATGAACACCTCCCCCGAGGTGTGTGGAAGAGCCCCGTACCAATGGGCGTCATGGCCCTCATCGTGTGTGGGTGGGGGCGGGAAAATAGTATCACTCCAATAATCTTGGGTGACACGAATATCACCGTAGACTACGGAGTCGTCGTGGGTCGCATAACCTCCATCAGGAGGAAGATAAAAGTGAGGGTGAAGGCCGGATGGGTGGTTGTATCCCCGTCTCATAAAATCATCGTATACGGGGAATTGAGCCACCGATTGGTCGTAGTAGACCTGATAGATCTTCCGGTGAAGCTCTTGTCGATCCTCGACGGCCGCTTGAAGGCCTATGTTCACATTCGCCATAAACTCAACAAGTGAGTCGGGAAGTGGAAATTTTTGCGAGGTTGGCTAGAAGAGCCTTGGCCTTGTTGAAAGGTCCCAAAAGGAGTACCGGTTTGGAAGAAGGGTGGTGGTTGGTTGTATTGCAAGGAGGAGGTAGTCGGCATTTGTCGATCATGGCCGAAAACTCGGGGGCCTTCGGTTGTGTCAGGCTCTTGTTCCGGTTCCGCCTCAATTTCGAGAAGCTAGCGAGGAGAATCCCTCACGATCTTCATCTTTGGTGCATTGGGAAGCGGCACCGAATTTCTCTCTACCCTGCTCACCTTGACTTGCCAATAGTTTTTATGATCCAAGGGGTTTTTCGTGATCCATTTTAAGGAATGTTGAATGTAGTCAGAGGTCAAGTAAGTGTCCCCCGGGAGAAAGTTAATGCCGAGCAAAGTCCGGGTGAGGCATTTGGTAAGGTGGGTTATGATGCCACCCACCACTATCGCCGAGATACCCGCCGGCGAGTTGCTAAGACGGGACAAGTGCAAGGCGAAATGTTGAGCTATGCAAGCTTTGAAAGCATGGGTTCGGGTGAAGAGGTAGGACCCTAGAATTTCAAGGTCCGGGGTTTGAAAATTATGTGGCTCTTCCCGCCCAAAAACAGTGAAACCCATAAACCGATGCCAAATGCGGATGGCGGCATTGTGAACCGCGTTGGCCGGTCTCTTCACCCCCTTCGCCTCATCTATTCCTGAGATGGCTTTCCAAACCCTCCCCAAGTCATAGTCCTCTGGTGGTTTATGGGAGGGGGTCGGGTCAAGATTAAAGTGTCTAGCAAATTCTTCAAGGGAGAGGTTATAATCCCGGTTGAGGAGCCGAAATTGCAAGGATTCTACCTTAAAGTTTCGCTTTTTGACAACTTGTAGGGAGCTCAAAAACTTGCAAGTGAGGCGGGGGGAGGTCTTTTCATGGATGTCGTACATCCTTTTCATGCCCACCCTGATAGAAATATCGAAAGTAATCTTATCTAACCCTAAGGCTCGCATAGAGGCGCGGTGAATAAAACGAGTGTTGTGGAGGGGGCGTTTTTTGAACAAAACGAATTTCCCTTTTTGCGGTACGGAAGCAAATTCAAGCCCCGGAAAGGCGGGGTTGGGACCCGTGTCCTGGCCGCTCTCGCCATCAATTCCGCTTGGGCATTCGCTAGCTCCCCACTCCTCGCTCTCTTTCGTGCCGCTGACATGGCTAATAATGCTAAGGGTTTAGACTAAGGTGGGTAGTGAAGGTGAAAAAGGAGTTTGGTGATTTTTGGAGGATTTAGTGAGAGAAAATTTTAGAGGGAGAAGTTGAAGTTTGAGAAAATGAATTAGAGTTGAAGGAAAAGAAGGGGTTAACTTATGTTTATTTTAGGATTCAGGGGGCCCTAGCCGGTCTGGCCAACCGGCTGCCGGGTACCTGGCTCACACTTGATGCCTTTGAATTTTTTTTGCGTTTTTCAGTTTTCACTTCAGATGTTCTCAGCCGGTCCTGCCGACCGGCCGCCGGTCAACCGGCTGCGACTTCCTTCCTCTTTTTTTTTTCCCAAACTTTTCTTCATCACTGCTGCTCCCAGCTGGCGGGCCAGCTGCCGGTCGACTGGCTGGAACTTCTCTCCTTTTCAAAAATTCCAATTTTCCCTTGATTTGTGAGTCCTAGCCGGCCGACCGGCTGGGAGTCAGCGTCCTCACCAAAAATTCAGCTTTTCTTCATATGGGTGGTCCCAGCCGGCAGGCCGGCTGCCGGCCTACCGGCTCGCACCCCCTTCACCCTTCTCCTGCATGTAAACAACCAAAAATAATCAGGGAGTCCCACCCGGTTGGGTTGACCGGCCGCCGTCCACCCGGCTGGGACTTCTTTCTTCGTGTTTTCAACAATTCCTCTTGTTTTCGACATTTCTCCTCTAGATCGACTTCCGACTCCCTTACTTAGCCCCGAGATCGATTTTTCCGCTTTCAAACCGACTCACCTAGTCAGGAAGAAGGCTAAGTAAAGGAGGGCTCCACTTTTCTCACAACACAAACTTCCAATAAGACAATGCGATCCCATCACCGAATCCAAAATTGCACAAGTTGAAGCACGAATCCAAATGTAACTAAGTTCTAATCTAAAATGCATGCAATATGTACAAATAAAAAGTGGTGGTTGTTTGGGAACTCCACCAAACCCGAGTTTTGGGTTTAAGAACTACTCATCCCCCAAGAGAGGGGGGTCTTCAAGATCCATTTCATTCTTTTCCTTTATTGGTAGCCCTTCATAGTAATATTTGACCCGTTGGCCATTGACCTTAAAGCATTCACCCGCTTTGTTCTTCAATTCATATGAGTCATATGGGTAGACGGTTACCACTTCAAAGGGTCCCGACCAACGAGACCTCAACTTTCCCGGAAACAATTGGAATCTTGAGTTGAACAGTAGGACCTTGTCTCCAACATTAATTTCCTTCCTCACGATCTTTGAATCGTGCTATTGCTTGGTTCGTTCCTTGTAAAGTTTTGCATTCTCATAGGCATCCATTCGAAGCTCATCAAGCTCATTCATTTGCAAGAATCGTTTATTACCCGCGAGATCCATGCTGTAATTAAGCTCCTTCAAAACCCACCTAGCTATATGCTTCAACTCCAAAGGTAAGTGACATGGTTTCCCAAAGACCAACCGGTAGGGCGTAGTGCCTAGGGGGGTCTTGTAGGCGGTCCTTAATGCCCATAGCACGTCATTGAGCTTCGTGCTCCATTTTTTCCTAGACTTTGTCACTACACTCTCAAGAATTGCTTTGATATGTCGGTTGGACACCTCCACTTGCCTATTTGTTTGAGGACGATAGGCAAGTGCGACCTTGTGTCTAACTCCATATTTCTTTAGTAGAGCATAGATGGTGAGGTTAATGAAATGAGAACCTCCATCACTAATCATGGCTCTTGGGACACTGAACCTTGGGAAAATATAATCTTTGAATAGCTTGGTCACCACTTTTGAGTCATTGGTGGGAGCGGCAATAGCTTCTATCCACTTGGACACGTAATCTACCGCAACTAAGATGTAGTGGTTGCCAAAGGAGGTAGGAAATGGTCCCATAAAATACACTCCCCAAACATCAAACAATTCAACTTCCAAGATGCTATTCAAGGGCATCTCATCTCTTCTTCCAATGTTGCCTCTCCTTTGACAAGAGTCACAAGAGTGAACAAAGGCATAAACATCATTGAATAGAGATGGCCAATAAAACCCACAATGAAGGACCCGAGCTTGAGTTTTTAAGGTAGATAGGTGGCCTCCATAAGTGGTAGAATGACAAGCTTGTAGGATATCTTGCCCTTCCTCATGTGTGACACATCTTCGGTAGATCCCATCATTGCATCTTCTATAAATAAAAGGCTCCTCCCACACATACCTCTTGGACTCATACCTAATTTTCTTCCTCGCTTGGTGGTTGAAGTCCCCCGGAATGAAGTTGGAGAATAAGAAATTTGCGATGTCCGCATATTAAGGGTCGGTAGTGAGCATCGCCAATAGAGTCTCTTCGGGCAACCACTCATTAATGAGCACCCCATCCTCTACATCTCTTCTATCGTCTTGGGTTAATCTTGATAAGTGATCCGCAACAACATTTTTGGCACCCGCTTTATCCTTGATCACCATATCAAATTCTTGTAAAAGCAACACCCAACAAATCAATCTTGGTTTGGCCTCCTTTTTCACCATAAGGTGCTTGATGGCGGTGTGGTTGGTGAAAACAATCACCTTAGAGCAAAGATGATAAGGCCGAAATTTCTCAAATGCATACACCACCGCCAACATCTCTTTCTCCGTCAAGGTGTAGTAACTAGTTGCATTGAGCATTGTCTAAGGTCTTGCTCACATAGGCTATAACATGAAGCTTCTTCTCGTGCCTTTGGCCTAAAACCGCACCCAAGGCAAAGTCGCTAGCATCGCACATAACCTCAAAAGGGAGGTCCCAATTGGGAGGTTGCACGATTGGAGCCGATACCAAAGCTTGCTTCAACCTACAAAAACTCTCATGGCAAGAATCATCAAATGTAAAGGGAGTGTCTTTAACAAGAAGTGAGGTGAGGGGTTTAGCAATTTTTGCAAAATATTATATAAAACGCCTATAAAAACCCGCATGACCTAAGAAACTCCTCGCACCCTTGACATTTGTGGGTGGGGGAAGTTTCTCAATCACCTCAACTTTTGCCTTGTCCACTTGGATCCCTTTTTTAGAAATGACATGACCAAGAACAACTCCTTCTTGTATCATAAAATGACATTTTTTCCCAATTCAACACAAGGTTAAATTGGATGCAAGTTTGGAGTACTTGAGATAGGTTCTTCAAACAATCATCAAATGAGGTGTCATGGACACTAAAATCATCCATAAACACCTTCATAGACTTCTCAATGTACTTAGAAAAGATAGACACCATAGCCCTTTGAAATGTCCCGGGAGCATTGCCAAGTCCAAATGGCATTCTCCGATATGCGAAGACACCATAAGGACATGTGAAAGTAGTTTTTGCTTGGTCATCCGGGTGAATGGGAATTTGGAAAAACCCGGAGTAACCGTCAAGAAAGTAAAAATACTCATGATTTGCCAACCTCTCGAGTATTTTATCAATGAAAGGCAAAGGAAAATGATCTTTGATTGAGGCGGAGAAAGCTTTCGGTAATCAATGCACATTCTCCATCCCGGGACCGGTCGGGTGGAGATGAGTTCACCACCCTCATTCTCTACCACGGTTATACTGCCCTTTTTAGGGACAATTTGAACCGGGCTCACCCATTCGCTTCCCGAGATGAAGTATATGATTCCGACCTCAAGCAATTTATCAATTTCCTTTCTAACAACTTCCCTTAATTTATCATTCAATCTCCTTTGAGGTTGGGCACAAGGTGCGTATCCATCCTCTAGTGCAATACGATGCATACACACTCTAGGATCGATACCCACAAGGTCGTCAATGCTATACCCAAGTGCCTTCTTATTGATTTTAAGGATATTTAAAAGTTTTTCTTTTTGCTCAAGGTCTAGGTTAGCATTGACAATCACCGCAAATGCCTTTTCCTCATCAAGATAAGCATATTCAAGGGAGGGGGGTAAGGGTTTAAGGTCGACCTTTAGAGGGTTCTTACCCTCATCTTCATCAAGGAGTGGTGGTAGAGCTTCATAATCCTCTTCAACAATTTCCCCCGAACATAGATCATTAGCATCTTGGATAACATCTTCTAGAATATCCACCGAATAAGCACTTTCAAACATTGGCTTGGACAACACACCCGTCAAGGAAAACTCAATTACATTGCCTCCAACATTGAAAGAGAGTCGTCCATTCTTCATGATCGGTTATGTCGCGGTCCCGATACAAAAATAATTACCCGCACTTAGGCTAACAACATAAGGAATGTAATTAGGGAAGTAGGGTGTCGATCCTCAGGGAGTACGTGTTAACTATGAATTGCTATGGATTGATTTTCATTTAAGTTCGAGTCACTTGTGGTGGTTGTATAAGCTATTAACAAAAAATAGAATATCTAAAACGATAAAATGACGATATGTAAATGACAAATATGTAAATTGCAGAATGTAAAACTCAAAACAGAAGACTTACCCGATCGGATTGTCACGTACCCGATCGGGGAAGTTCTCTGATCCGAATGATAGTATTTAAAATCTAACTAAAGCGATATTTAAATGACAATATTGAAAGGCTATCTAACTAAACTAATAAACTAACTAATAACAATAATGTAATTAAACTACCTAAGAATAGAAATAAAATGACGATAAAGTAAACTTAACTAGATAACGATAAAATAAACTATCTAAAACGGTAAAGTAAACTAACTAATCAAATTGAAATAGTGAAAGAGAAATACATGTAAAACTAATTAAAAGTTTCATTGATACCAACATTAGAATTTCTATGATTGTCTAGGCCTTGTAGCGGTATATTCCTTTCGGATTCGTACCGACCTTTTAGTGGGTCCTAACGTCCTCTCAGCATGGTTAAGTCACTAAACCCCTATTGGCAGTCCTAATTTCCATCCCAACTCTCGTTATAAAGATAGAAATTGACTAATACAAACAATTGTTTATGGCCACTAAACATAGTTATAGAATTTGACACGACCAAAGGAAGAAACAATTAGATGGTTCAATTGGTATCTACTCTTCTTTTAATTCATTTAACTCGTAAATCATTTCAATATTGCAACTCTATTTATTTTATTTACACAATGTTAATCTTACAATATTATATCTAATTTATGTGATCATGTGATTAAGTAAATTAATAAGAAAAAGATGTAGGAAATTAAACTATGAAATATAAATACTAAAGTGATTATGGTGATTATATTAATAATGATTCTAGTGATGAATTCTATGATTATATGATTAGGTAAATTATAATGTGACATGTTAAATAATATTTCGGTTTTAACTAGATTAATTTTAGATTGATTTCCTAACAACAACAATATGAAGACAATACTAATTAGTTTAAAGTTCATGATGAAAATTGCATAGTAAAAGATAGAGAATTACCGAGTTGGAATATGAGTATATAAGAACGAAAGTAAGAACAAATATCCAATAACAAAAGCTATGAAAACACTAGAGGAACACTAAGAAATAAACTATACTCTAAAACTTGTAAGAAAGTGTGCTAAAAAATAAAAAGATGATAAGAGATAAGTATATGATATAAGATGATAATGGATAATTGGATGATAATTGTGTGTGATGATCATTGGCTTTTATAGGGCTGCATGGCTACTGATCCCTCGTCCAATTCATACCCTAGTCAAAGCATTAATGCACTCATTTAAGCTCGGTTTGAAGAAGAGCTAAGTAACGTCCACTTGCAGAAATACCCGATCGGGTAAATGGTAATCCGATCGGGTAAATGTGCAAGATGGATTCTTCCGTCTTTTCGTCTTAGGCACGGAATCCTATGCCTTGGTCTTGGTCAATGCAATACGGAATTGGGCTTGGGATGATCTTCTTTTGGCTTGGGTTGATGTTTCCTTTTGAAGTTCAAAGCCAAAGTCCAAGAATAAATCCAATTGAGGAAGGATGTAGCGGAATCGTAATCAAATCGTGAACTGGCTATCATCAACTCCTTGAAAACTCGTATCCTAGTGCCTTTGCTCCATAAAGTAGTAAAATATAGCAAAACCGCTTCATTTCCTATAAAACGAGTCGAAACACACAAAACAACTAGAATAGCAATATTAGCTCGTTAATCACTTAAGAAAGTGCATAAATCGTATGGAAATCGAGCTAAAACGGGGGATAAATTAGTACAAAATATCACTTATCAAACTCCCCCAAGCTAAACCCTTGCTTGTCCTCAAGCAAACATAACAATCATAACTAGGACAAGGGTAGCTAACAATGATCAATCTATCATACAAATCTCAAAAAGTAAGCTCTTACAAGT
This sequence comes from Heliosperma pusillum, assembly GCA_022085475.1. NCBI lineage: Eukaryota > Viridiplantae > Streptophyta > Magnoliopsida > Caryophyllales > Caryophyllaceae > Heliosperma > Heliosperma pusillum. Next base: position 9,913 of record JAIUZE010012972.1, read on the forward strand.
AGATGAATCATAAGCCCGTAGCAACAATGGCGAAGGAAAATGCGAATCATGGTTGAGATTTACATAACGGTGCAGCATAGAAAATATTCTTTGGACCTTTTCAGCTCTTGCATGATCTTTTGACAATGGACTCTCACGGTACACTCTTCACTCAAATTTTTGTAAAATAGGAAATATTGGTTCAAATTTGAAGTGACACTCACCTATCTACAACTTATAAGAATGTGCCCGCAGTCTAGTATGGTAGACAATCCAAAACCATTAAGTAAAACTAATCATGATCAAAATATAATATAGGAAGCATTAGAAAAGTAAAGAAGAGGCTTGGGAAATTTGGGTAAGAAGGTGGACAATTGATTTTGGTCATGTGGAGCTTAAAGTCAAGCTAGTAATAACCAAATGTGTAGTGGATACTTAATCCAAATCATACCAATTCCCATCAACAAAAGTCAAAGCCAAAAGCAGCATATTGGCTTATGAAAAATCAAGTTACGACTTCCCATAATTTTTCTTTCTTTTCTTTTCATGGAAGCGTTTTTCCTCTTTTTTCTTTTCTCTTTTTCTTTTGAGCTTTCAATTGCATTCTTTTTCATTTTTCATCATTTTTTTCAAAGCTCTTTTTTTTTCTTTTTCTCTTTCACATCAAAACCCGGGAATCAGCAATCCCGAGACAAGTTCACACCAAATGGTGGCATTATCAGAACATCGAAAAAGCGCAGAACACCCCTACACATATAGTTGGTTACTAGCTCAACAAGGGTAGGCAAAATTATAATGTAGCTAGAGAAAGAAGGGTGTTTTTGCGAAAGGTGAACAAGAGATTGAATGGCTTCAAAATGTAGATCATGACAGTAATACTTATAGAAAATGGAATAAAAACCATACTTATGCGTTTTGATGTAACACAGACTATAAGGAGAAACTACTCACTCCTAAACTGGGATCGGGTTCAGATATACCGACCACTGGAGGCTCTACCTTACAATATGAGTAGCTTGCCAAAGTCAAGATCAAGCTTAATTAAGTACAAATGCAACTTTCTACCTACTGTGTACAAGACATCCCCATGAATGCACAATTCCTCATAACATGTTGAAACATCATCTTATAAAAACTATAAAATGAGAAATGTAAGATGGAAATGATCTTTTCTTTTTGTGTTTTTTTTTTTAATAAAAACTAAAAAGAAACTAAGAAAATTAAAAGAAAATAAACTAAAAAGAAAACTAAAAAATCTAAATGCAATCCTAAATGCAAATCCTCCCCCAAGCTAAAACTTCACATTGTCCTCAATGTGCAGGTAATTATAACATAAACAAACCGAGAAACGGCTGGTAGCACATAGAACAGAGAAACGATATGAAATTCTAATGGGAAAAGGGGCTTTAAAAGAAAACTAAAAATGCGAAAAATAAGGAAAAGAAATAAAATTCTTACAAAATATCTAGCCTCCCCCAAGCTAGTATAAACAAGGGGAGCTCATCATATCATCACAAAGGCCACCAGCTACGGCCTCTCCTCTCAGAAAGAGGTGGCTCGGATGCGGATCCAGAAGCATCTGTATAGTAGGTATCATCTGCAGAATAATAACTACCACGAGAAGTAATGATCCCGGTTGGGTCGCTGGCTCCTAAGGACTGGTACTCCTCTACTTGGTGATCTCCAAAATCACCTCTATACCCCCCAAAACTCTCGACGCCATAGTCGGTTCCACAGTAATCCGGTCCGGCCGGCTGCACACCTGCATCATAAGTAGTACCATACCCCCCTTCGGGCCAAGTATAAAAAGACGGGTGGGGGCCCTCTGGTCTAATCACACCTTGCCTAGCAAAGTGGTCATAGATGGGGTGCAAAGCAAGCTGCTGGTCGGACTGAATTCTATTAACGGACAAGGTTAGGGCTTCAAACATGGCGGTCACATCGCCCTCAGCATGGGTCGAGTGAGAGGATGATCCTACCTCAGGGCGCTGGGATCTAAGCTGAACAGGGGGGTCAATATGGGTAATATCCCCAACAGGAAGGTAGTAAGTAGGTCGGAGTAAGATAGCCTCACCCTCTTGAAGTTGAGGACGCTGCCGAAGAAATGGAATTTGCTCTACCTCGGCGGTCAACTTGACCGAATCACGGCCAGCTATCCACCAAATCATATGGGGGTGAGAGACTCGAAACCAGTTGAGCTGAACAAAATAAGCATAATCCAACCCATTTCCCATCTCGGTGGGAGGTGTAGTCAATGCCTGGAGGTCGGTGGTGGCTTGGTTAAAACCACAAACTCGCATAGTAAGGTGAGTGATAAGACCTCCATAGACAATGGTAGTGTTCTTAGGATTAATAGCTTTGGTCAACTGAACAGCAAAATGATACGGAATACTAACAGACCATGGTTCATCACCATTCACATTCAAAAATCCTCCCAACATTTCTAACTCCACTCGTCTCACCAAATGAGGCTCAGCACGACCCAAAAAGGTCCATCTCATGAATCTTTGCCAGATTCTAATGGCGGGATGATGTATATGTTGGTGTGGGACATGGTCCCAACGAGAGACAGGGTAAGTCGAAATAGCACTCCAAAGCAGGCTAATATCAAAGCCTTCTGGAGGTGAGGTAACAGTATCCTCAGTGGTGAGACCAAAATATCTAGCAAAGTTCTCTAAGTTCATATTATAATCATCATTAAACAAGCGAAACTGAACTTGAGGCATGGTATTTCTATTTCTAGACCTATGTAACTCGAATGAGCTTAAGAATTCAAGGGTTAATTTAGAGTAGGTCTCATAACTAAAGTTCATGCTAGCATTCATACCTAAGCCCCTAAATAACACTTTAACATGCTCATAAAGTTTCATATGCCTTAAAGAAGAAACATTGAGGAATTTGGTAGCCCTCATACCTTTGCTTTTAAGTATACACCAATTTTTCCATTGCTTGTGTGAACTAAATTCTACATCCGGAAAGTTAGGATCATGCACAGCATTTCCTTGATTTTCGGGTTGATCGTTTGCTTCAAGCATTTCTATATCTTCTTCTTGTGCTCTACTACTCTCTCCTTGAGTGGAGGTTCTTGCCCTCTTTGATTTTCTTAATGTAGGTGCCATTTTCTACAAATAACTAGTATTAAAACACTTCATCCATAAACATAAGTTGATAGCATACATGTTAGAATACTAAGTTGTGAGCACAAATTTAAGCATAGTAACCTTAGTGAAACATTGTCATGCTATCTTTTGAGCACAAATGGATGTTTTAAGCATAACAATATGTCACTAAGATGAACAACATATACTTAAATCATGAGTTTGGCTACTACCGAAGGGTACTAATGCTAAATTAACACAATAAGATCATAAGTTCATAGTATAAAGCATGAATTCAAGCATCATACTACCACTTAAATAAAAGTTCTTAGCATATAGTAAAGATGAGTATCCTAATTAGCATATGGGCATCCAAATCATAGTAATCATCCTAATTAATCACTAGAATTCACTCTATAGCATGTAAGAATCATTAGAAATCCAATTTAAACAAGTTTTGCAATCAAAATCAAGAACCCCCAAATTTGAGTTAGGGTTTGTTCATGTTGGATTTCTGAAAAATATAGAGAGATTGAAGTAACTAAAGTAGAAATAACTTACTTGATGATGCTTAGAAGTTGCCCTTGATGAACTATAGGAACAAATTTTGTAAGAAAAGACTAAGAATTGAAGGTTTTGAGAGAATTTTGAGCTTTGAAATTGAAGAACAAGGGTATAAGGTAGCAAGCAAAGGGTAGCAAGTGGGTTTTATAGAAGAAATTAGAGCAAAATACGAGGCAGCCAATTTACCCGATCGGGTATATAGCAATCCGATCGGGGAAACTTGCTGGTCCGGTTTTTGTTTCTATTTTCTTTACCACTTGCTCTTACCTTTTGGCTATGTCCTTGCACATACTTACTAACCTTAGTGATCTTGGCAACTTGGGCCAAGGATAGCTCCTTCTTGTCTCAATAAGTCCTCCGATTCTAAGTACGAAAAACGATATACTAGACATGCACAATAACAAGTAAAACGAAAAATTGTTCCTAACTATTACAACACAAAATCCAAAAATAGAGTCCAAATAAAATAGTCCAAAATAAAAATCATTGTCTAATAAGTAAAAGAAAAAAAATGCATAAAGAAAAAGAAAAGAAAAAGACGGGTTGCCTCCCGACAAGCGCATTTTTGAGTCATGCTAGACTTTGTTTCCCTATCCCTCCTTAAGCCTTATGAAGGGATTTAAGCTCCTTGTAGCTGGATTCGTCCTTGAATTTCCTCATTTACCTTTTGCCAACAGCCATGGCAATCTCATTCTAATCATGCCTCCGCAGCTTTGAAAGCCTCGAGGTCGCCATCTCCAACGCTCAACACATTCCCCTTTTTATCAAAGGTGGCACTCGATCCATCTATTTCAAACGTGATCTTTTCTCCTTTCACATCTATACAAGCTCCAACCGTATTTAGGAAGGGTCTTCCTAATATAATATAGTCATTCCTTTCCTTCTTTGAAAATATGACATAGAAATCGACGGGAACGAGGAAGTATCCAATCCGTATTGGGACATCTTCCACAATTCCTGCGGGAGTATGCATAGATCCATCGGCTAGTTGAAGACTAGTACTAGTGAATTTCATTTGTATGGGACAATGGTCATGATAGAAATCAAAAGGCATGACGCTAATAGCGGCCCCTAGATCACACAATGCACCTTTGACCTTATGAAAACACATTGTGAAAGAAATGTTGAAACAACCTGGGTCCTTAAGTTTGGAAGGAATGAGAATATTCCCTTCTTCAAGGGTAGGCTCCTTGCGAGAGTCTTTGGTTGCTTCTTTTTGCCTAGATGTTTTGCCAATCCGTGCCTCCAATTTTGAAAAAGCATCGTTTGTTGCCAAAGCTACTTCTCCAATTCTTTCTTCCAATTTCCCTTGAGCTTTTATCAATGTCATGATCAAAGCTTCAAGACGAGATGTCTCCTCATGTGTAGGGACTTTGGTTGGTTTGGATAGTGTTGGATTGTTGCAAAGTTCATGGGGTAACCTAAAAATTGTCTCCTTTTCATTCCCAAGAGGATGATCACAAGGTTTATCACTAATCATGTCAATTGTGACAATCGATGGTGTTTCACTCCCTTGGGTGTGTTGGCTAGAACTCGATGGGGTCAACTCCTCTATTCTCTTTTGGAGAGATAAAATGGCTTATTTGAGTGAGTTTAAGCTTGAAAAGAAGTATGAGTACATATTATGTTGGGATTGGATTACCTCCCTTAACTTAACATCTACTTTTGCTATCACATGATCATTTTGAAAGGATGAGTTTGGAATTGTATGAGGTGTATTTGTGGGTTGAGTTTGGCGAAATTGTGGGTGGAAAGGGTTTAAGGGTGTGAGTTTGTTCCCACATCATTGAGGTGTATGCCCTATCCCACCACAAAGTTCACATGGTGTTGTTAATGAGGTAAATGGGTTGAAAACTTTTGGGCGATAGAAAGTGCTTTTTGGGGTGGTTTCGTTTGGTTGAATGGGACAAGCTAAGGAAATGGTAGTGTCAACATCATTTGAAGTTTCCACTCGACTCTTCTTTCGCTCACCCCCATTAGTTTATGAACCTTCCCCACTTTCATTTTGTGATTTAATTGATAGGTTTGACAAATTGGTTCTAAACCTACGGTGAAAAGCGATAACAATCTCTTCCCACTCCATTGGTCATGTGGCTTCCTTTAAACGACGGGTGAACCACCATTTAGCTTCTCCCTTTAGTGACAAAGGAAAAAGGGTTTCTCTAATCTGAATTTGGGTGATTCCCTCCCTCACAAAGGTTTGACACAATTCGCAAAAGGTTTGTAGATGGTGTGACGGGTTTTCGTTTGGTTTTCCACTAAATTGGTTACCCTCAATGAGAGCAATCAAAGTCAAATAGACCCTTAGGATCCCACTAGCGAGCTCAAAAACCCGGTACCTTGGATCTTCCCTTGTTAGTACCATTTTTGTCAACCTACAAGAAAAACACAAAATAGAAAGTTAGTAATGATTTAGGTACGGTTGCACCTAAAAATGGTGGAAATGATAAACAAAAACCAACAATACATAGATAAACAAAACCGTGCTCCCCGGCAACGGCGCCAAAATTTGATCGGTTATGTCGCGGTCCCGATACAAAAATAATTACCCGCACTTAGGCTAACAACATAAGGAATGTAATTAGGGAAGTAGGGTGTCGATCCTCAGGGAGTACGTGTTAACTATGAATTGCTATGGATTGATTTTCATTTAAGTTCGAGTCACTTTTGGTGGTTGTATAAGCTATTAACATAAAATAGAATATCTAAAACGATAAAATGACGATATGTAAATGACAAATATGTAAATTGCAGAATGTAAAACTCAAAACAGAAGACTTACCCGATCGGATTGTCACATACCCGATCGGGGAAGTTCTCTGATCCGAATGACAGTATTTAAAATCTAACTAAAGCGATATTTAAATGACAGTATTGAAAGGCTATCTAACTAAACTAATAAACTAACTAATAACAATAATGTAAACTACCTAAGAATAGAAATAAAATGACGATAAAGTAAACTTAACTAGATAACGATAAAATGAACTATCTAAATCGGTAAAGTAAACTAACTAATCAAATTTAAATAGTGAAAGAGAAATACATGTAAAACTAATTAAAAGTTTCATTGATACCAACATTAGAATTGCTATGATTGTCTAGGCCTTGTAGCGGTATATTCCTTTCGGATTCGTACCGACCTTTTAGTGGGTCCTAACGTCCTCTCAGCATGGTTAAGTCACTAAACCCCTATTGGCAGTCCTAATTCCCATCCCAACTCTCGTTATAAAGATAGAAATTGACTAATACAAACAATTGTTTATGACCATTAAACATAGTTATAGAATTTGACACGACCAAAGGAAGAAAAGATTACATGGTTCAATTGGTATCTACTCTTCTTTTAATTCATTTAACTCGTAAATCATTTCAATATTGCAACTCTATTTATTTTATTTACACAATGTTAATCTTACAATATTATATCTAATTTATGTGATCATGTGATTAAGTAAATTAATAAGAAAAAGATCTAGGAAATTAAACTATGAAATATAAATACTAAAGTGATTATGGTGATTATATTAATAATGATTCTAGTGATAAATTCTATGATTATATGATTAGGTAAATTATAATGTTATATGTTAAATAATATTTCGGTTTTAACTAGATTAATTTTAGATTGATTTCCTAACAACAACAATATGAAGACAATACTAATTAGTTTAAAGTTCATGATGAAAATTGCATAGTAAAAGATAAGGAATTACCGAGTTGGAATATGAGTATATAAGAACGAAAGTAAGAACAAATATCCAATAACAAAAGATATGAAAACACTAGAGGAACACTAAGAAATAAACTATACTCTAAAACTTGTAAGAAAGTGTGCTAAAAAAATAAAAATATGATAAGAGATAAGTATATGATATAAGATGATAATGGATAATTGGATGATAATTGAGTGTGATGATCATTGGCTTTTATAGGGCTGCATGGCTGCTGATCCCTCGTCCAATTCATACCCTAGTCAAAGCATTAATGCACTCATTTAAGCTCGGTTTGAAGAAGAGCTAAGTGCTCGGTTTGAAGAAGAGCTAAGTAACGTCCACTTGCAGAAATACCCGATCGGGTAAATGGTAATCCGATCGGGTAAATGTGCAAGATAGATTCTTCCGTCTTTTCGTCTTAGGCACGGAATCCTATGCCTTGATCTTGGTCAATGCAATACGGAATTGGGCTTGGGCTGATCTTCTTTTGGCTTGGGCTGATGTTTCCTTTTGAAGTTCAAAGCCAAAGTACAAGACTAAATCCAATTGAGGAAGGATGTAGCGGAATCGTAAGCAAATCGTGAACTGGCTATCATCAACTCCTTGAAAACTCGTATCTTAGTGCCTTTGCTCCATAAAGTAGGAAAATATAGCAAAACCGCTTCATTTCCTATAAAACGAGTCGAAACACGCAAAACAACTAGAATAGTATTATTAGCTCGTTAATCACTTAAGAAAGTGCAAAAATCGTATGGAAATCGAGCTAAAACGGGGGATAAATTAGTACAAAATATCACTTATCACTTCACATCAATCATGACTCCCCCGGTTGCCAGGAAAGGTCTTCCAAGGATTATTGGAGTTTGTTGATCCTCTGGGACATCTAATACCACAAAGTCTGCCGGCATGTAGAAATTCTCTACCTTTACCGGTACGTCCTCTATTACACCCCTAAGATATTGGACCGATCGATCGGCAAGTTGCAATGTCATGAAGGTAGGAATCATGTCTTGTAATCCGAGTTTATTAGCAATAGGAAGTGGCAATATCCTAACACTTGCACCCAAGTCACACAATGCTCTTTCAATGTTGACATTGCCAACCATGCATCGAATTGAAAAGCTACCCGGATCTTGTAACTTCTTTGGCATATGGTTGAGCAACACCGCTCTACATTCCTCGGTTAAGGCTAATATCCCATCACTACCAATACCCCTCTTTTTGGTGATAACATCCTTGAGAAATTTTTTGTAAAGGGTCATTTGTGTCACTGCCTCGGTGAAAGGTTGTAAAACCTCTAGCTTCTTCAACATCTCCAAGAACTTAGAAAATTTCTTCTCCTCGGTCTTGGCTCTTTCTCTATGGGGAAATGCCATTGGTGGGATGTAGGCTTTGTTGGGAGGAGGGGCTTGTTTAGAGTAATCACTTCTCTTGGGTTCTTTTTCTTTCTCTTTGTGTTCCACTTCTTCAAGAATCACTTCCTCCAACATAAAGTTCTCATCATCCATAACTTGCTTGTCAACCTTCCCTTTCTTGGAAGTCTCACCTCTAATTTATGGTGAAAGATGTGGACTCTCAACTCCTCCTTTCATCATATCTATTTTCCTCTTTGGCTCATGCTCATCATCTTTGTATGGATCTTCTAACTCTTTCCCACTCCTCAAGGCAACCACATGTGCTTGTTGGTGGTGTGGTGGACCATCCTTAGGGTGAGAGCCTTGCATTGGGAGAATTTTCTCTCCTTTTTTAAGGTTTATTGGCCCTTGGTTAGCCAAATAAGAATCAAAGTTCCTTTGTTGGGCTTGGACGTTTGAAATGTCGGATCTCAAGAGTTTGAATTGTTGCTCGGCATTTGCTTCACGTTGCATTGCCTTATTTTCCATATTCCTTAGCAATTGCTCAATTGAAGAGTTGGATTGTTCACATGGAGGTGGAGGTTGTTGGAAATTTTGAGGTTGTTGGGAATTTTGTTGTTGTTGAAAGTTGTTGTTGTATTGGTTACGGTTGTTGGGGTTTCTTTGTTCTTTAAACGAAGGAGGAACATATGGGTGATTGTCACGTTGGGAAAACATACTAGAATCAAAATTTTGGCCACGGTTTTTGTTGTAAGACCTTGAATGGTCGGGTTTGGGAGGTGGTTGGTATTGTGGGGCTTGATACTTGGGATCCAAGGGTTGCCTTCCATATGAGAGTTTCGGGTCTTGATTTGGGAAGGCTTGGTAGAAAGTTTCTTGTCGTTGATAGGAGTACCTAGGTTGGTTCCCTTCCATTGCATAACATTCTTGTTGGAATTGATCCTCGGGAGGGAAGGAAGGACATACTTCATATGTGTGACCAACACCTCCACAAGTATCGCATAGCGGTTGTTGGGAGTAAGATCTTGGTGGAGACCTTGGTTGCTCAACATAGTACACCCTATATTGACTTGGTCTTTCTCTTGGGAGTTGGTGGATTTGCCTCTTGCCCCTTCACGGAGATGTTTTGATTTATCTCCGTGATTTCGGCGTTGTTCATTTTGTCAAAATTTCCCCCGAAGGCCGCCACTATCATGTCTCGAAACCTTTGCTCTAGAGTTTGAAAGAAGATTTGAGTAGTCAACCATTTCGGGATACCATGGTGAGGGCAAGAGGTTAGAAGATCTCGAAACCTCTCCCAAGCTTCACTCAATGTCTCATAGTCTTTTTGCTTGAAAGTTTGGATTTCATGTCTTATCCTTGCGGTTTTTGAGGGGGGTAGAACTTGGTGATGAAGGCTTTTGAGAGACTAGCTCAAATGGTTAAAGTTCCCGGTTCATGGGAATTCAACCATTTTTTTGAGGGGGGTAGAACCTAGTTGTTCGTCCAACGAAGAAACCGAAGACAACTCCTGCCGTGAGGATGGTGGTAGATAGGAATGGTAAGGCTAGACCGCGAGAAAGACCTTTGTTGATTAGGTCAGAGATAGCACAAGAGCACCCGTCTCGTGGTCGAGACAAAAAGAATGAAAAAGGCGACAAAAGCAAGGGGAAGATGGAAGAATAACCTTAGTCATATCATACTATTTATTCTTATTATTATTATTTACGTTGTAATAAATGGCGGGGATTTTTAGAATCCTAGCCTAGTTTTTATTTCAGCATTTATTTTATGTATGAAGCGTATTATTATTATTAATGGAATAATGAATAAAAGATGAAGTTAATTAAGAGACTGATGAGATTATCCTTTATTATTCTTATTGAATTTCAAATATAAATGCAGATGTCCTTCTATTTACATTTAAAATAATGACGGGTTGATTCCTGTGAAGGATTGCCTACGTATTCATAAAAAATGAAATGAAACAATGCGCGTAGTTCGAAAAATGTAAAAGAATAATCGTTCAAAGCAAGAGCTTGTAATGAACTTAGAAAATGGTGGCATGTGCTTTTACTTACTCCTAAAAGAAGTACAATTCAGTTTATTTGATGACATGAGGATATCCAAATGTCAAAATGCAAGAGCATAGCGACATTAATTTTAACTGGCCAGGGGCCTGTTTTATTTCGTGTCGCATGAGCGGCACGTGGGTTACGCGAGGTGCGTTTGTGTTTTTCGGTTGACATATTCTAAGGGTGGTATCGTTTCAATTGGTCTAGGTTTGTAGGGTTAGCAAGTTTGTTTTCATCTAAGTCTGTAATTTTAACCGCACCCCCTGAGAGTATGGATTTGACTAAGAAAGGTCCCGCCCAGTTAGGTTTGAATTTTTGTCGTGGATCAACAGGTAGGAGAGCTCTGACTGATTTGAGCACCAAATCCCCTTCTTTGATATTCCTAGACTTAACCCGTTTATTAAAGGCTCATTTGATACGTGTGTGATATGTCTGTACATTATGTAATGCACGCAGTCTTTGGTCGTCCAAGAGGACAAGTTCATCATATCTATCTCCCTTCGAATCAGCTTCCAGAATTTGACATTCCAAAAAAAATACATAAAGATGGGATTTCTAACTATAGTGGTTATACAACTTCCATTCTGTAAGTTAAATAGAAAGGAGTGGCCCCAGTGGGTGTCCTAACTGAGGTGTGATAGCCCCATAATGTGAATGGTATTTTGCTTGGCCAATCGCGGTAATTGTCGATCATTTTCTTAAGGATTCTGGCGACATTTTTGTTAGATGCCTCTACCGCGCCATTAGTCTGAGGTCTGTAAGGCAAGGAATGATGATGCTTGATTTTTGTATTTAGCTAGGAATTGCTCAGTCTCAGCCTGGAAATGTGATTCATTATCACTGATGATTTCATTTGGACAACCATATCAACAGATGATGTTGGTTTGTATGAACTTTGCCACGTTTTTAGCATTAAGACTAGTGTAGGATGCTGCTTCAACCCATTTGGTGAAATAATCGATAGCTACCAAAATGAAACATTGACCTCATGTTCCGGCTGGGGTGATTTTTCCTATGATGTCCATTCCCTAAGCAGAAAATGGTCAAGGAGAGGTCATGGTGTAAAGCATCGAGGGAGGAACATGATGCACGTTCCCAACGATTTGGCAATTATGGCACTGTCTGACGTAGTTAATACAATCTAACTTCATTGTCGTCCAGTAATATCCTAGACGTGTAATTTTCTTTGCCATCATGGGTCCGCTCATGTGGGGACCGCATTCTCCATCTTGAACTTCTTCCATCACCTTTTGTTCTTGCAAACGATCAAGGCAATGCAAGATGACACCAAGAGGTGTTGTGACAACCCTCGCGAATGCGGAAATAATAAACAAACAAGCATGTGAATTATATTGCGGAAATAGGTAGTTTTTAAAAACTTTTATACATGCAAGTTAAATAAAACGAGGAGTGTCAAAATATTACAACTAAGTGCGGAAAATAACAAAGAGACGGAGTCTCTCAAAATGTTAACAAAGAACAAGTGGTTAGCAAATAAGCTAAAATCGTCTAGAGGTTATCTTCCAGGGACAACGCCCGCTAGCTACACCGAAACCCCAAAATATCATATCCAAAAGTCCATACATGCAAGGCAACCTGTTCATTCATGAAAAACAAGTTTGGACACGCCCACAGTCAAACGTGGGGAGAGTGACAACCCTCGCG
>JAIUZE010012973.1:0-11498 GCA_022085475.1 Heliosperma pusillum
TTCCTACGGAGACGGCGGAAACTCTTGCTCCATTCCCCATTCGTAGGTCCACATCACCCTTGGCTAGTGCTCGCACGTCCTTCAGCCCCTGCAAGTGATTACAAAGGTGAGAACCACATCCAGCATCAAATACCCAAGTGGAAGTTCAAGCATAGTTAATATCTATCATATAGAGAGAAGAGAGGATTATACCTAACGGTGTCACACATCCGTCCTTCTTATCCTTCAAATACTTGGGACAATTGCGTTTCCAATGTCCCTTGCCTTTACAATAAAAGCATTCGGCTTCGGCGTGCTTCTTACCCTTAGCCTTGGCATTGCTATACAGAATAGCTTTGCCCTTTCCTTTTCCTTGCTTCTTAAATTGGGCTTTGGCTTTTCCCTTCCCCTTTTGAACCCCTAGCTTCAAGTTCTTCAATCTCATTGTAAGAACATCCTTTTGCTCACTCCCACTTGCTTCCATATCCCTTTCGCCTTGGGTAAGGAGAGCATGGAGCTCGTGAAAGCTCTTATCCATGCCATGCATGTTATAGTTTGCCCTAGCTTGGGCAAACTTGGGAGGAAGTGAGTGAAGGATGCGGCCAATCGCTAGCTTCTTAGGAATTTTGACCCCTAGACGATCTAGAGTGTCAACATGTTCCACCATCTTAAGCACATGTGGGCCAACCTTTTGGCCCCTCTCTAACTTGGCTTCAAAAAGCCTAGTCATAGCATTGTATTGGCGAATCTCGGGTGATTGAGAAAAAGCCAATGTCACCCTAGAGAATATCTCATATGCTCCAAGGGTTATGTATTGTTGCTTAAGGCTTGAGGACATCGACCAAATCAAGACCATCTTGACGTCGTTTGCTACCTTACGGTATTCCTCATAGGCGGCTTTGGCCGCATTAGTGGCTCTTGGGCCGGGTTCATTGGGAGGTGCCTCGGTCAAGTAGCGCAAAACGTTATCCGATAACGCCGCACTCTTGATTGTTTGCTCCCACTCGACGAAATTAGTTCCATCGTCTTTTAAGATGCATTTGTCCATAACGGACCTTAGCCATGAGTCTTTTCCTAGTTGAACGGTGTTGTTATTGTTTGCCATTGCGAATTATGAATAACTACAACAAAATTAGGAAATATTAACATTCATTGTTTTAATCAATTTTACTTGTATAACCAATTTTAACAAGTCACTCATATAATGACCCCTCACGAAATTATATAAGCGATTCCGAGACCCGCATTTTAGACAAAAGAACATGTTATGCAACTTTTATGTAAAAGACGGTAAGTCAACTTTTGACCAATTCTACTCCTAGAACTCTCGGTCGATGGATTTCAACTAAACCCATCTCCTAGTCCCAAGATAACGCTTATCTTGTTGAGTCCAACCCAATTTAGGCGTGTGATCGTATCACCCTACTTACCCGAGGTAAAAAGGTCCACGTTGTGGTTGTTCTAATTAACACGGGGTTCATAGGTGCTTCAATTGGTAAGGCTAAATCTCAATTCCCTTTTTAAGTTATGTGAGAGGTCTTGCCAATTTTAGTTATTAATTCCTTATAAGTGAACTAAGTCGGTGAATTTTGAATAACGTTGAATTGACAATCGATAAATAAAATGCATGTTGGTGATTTTGGCATGTGCGGAAAAATAAAGCAAGCAATCAAATTAAATCCTAGTATTGCCACCTAGCTAATCTAATTAACTAGATGATTACAAATCGGAAACCAACTCCTTGGTCCCTTGCCTCTTCTTGGAACGCCTTCCAATATGGCACCGTCTTTTGGAACACCGACTTTGGGAATCACCGTCTTCACAATAAATAATTACAAAAATACAAATGAATACATAGAAAATTCCTATTATACATTTGATCTATAAAATGAAATTATTAATTATTACAAAACGGCGATACGAAATCGCAATAAATTACAACCAAATCGGTATTCCCTAACATCACGGGTAATACCGATTAAAAATAATCTAGGCCATACTAGGTACAACTTGCAATAAATAAATGACATTCATTCATTCAACAACATAAATAAAAATATGTAAAATCATGCCGAAATCACCCTCAACACTTGTCATGTTCATTCTAGCTCGATTTTTACGAATTTTATTGATTTTTATCTACTAAAAATCAATAATCAACACTTAAATCGTATTTAAGCTCAATTTAATTATCTAAACTGATTTAGAACTCAAAATTAGTCCCCACTAATTTCACTTGTATTTAATTAGTTTGAATTGATCGCATTTGCTATTTAAAGAGGTTTAATCATAACTTTTATGAATTAAACCCAAAATAAAATGAAAAAATCATTAAAATTGGAAAAAAAATATTTTTACATACAGGAACACTTCCAGGAACTTCAAGAACAAAAAAAACATTTTCCCAAAAAATTTGAAATGTTTTTATGAACAAATAGCTTTATAAGAATCGGTTTTTATCAAATAAAAACCAATTAAAATAGTAAAATGATGAAACAAATTTTCAAATTTTCCAGGATGATATAAATAATATTTTAAAATGTACAAAAAATTTTGAACTCCAGAAAGTCTCGTTTCAATTTTAAGAACAAAATAACTCCTTTAAATCGATTTTTATCCAATAAAAATCAATAACCATGCAATACATGACGAAATGTCACGAAAAATTACATACAATATGTACAACATGCATGTGAGAACATATTAAAAATTTGAGGCCAGATTCAACATGCAACTATTTTTAGTTAACTTTTAACATAAAACCGCATGTTAACTCGGTTATAAAGGCCATAAATCAAAATAAATAGCAAATTAATTCGTAAATTCACCAAATTTGACCACAAACATTTTGAGGTCAGTAGGTATGCATGAAAATCAGAAAATTTTGAGAAAACCATTTTTAACATAAATTTTCGATTTTTTACTCAAGTTATCGTATAACCCGATTTTAATGCTTAAAATCAACATGCATGCTACAACCTGGCTCTGATACCACATAAAAGTTCATAGACCCTAATTAGACTCCTCTAATTAGTTACTAAATTACTTGTTAATTTAGTGTTTAATAAAGATCTATGTAACATGCATGCAAATTAGAAAATGCATAATAAAAAGTAAGAAGAAATTTCCTTACATTGGGAAATTTCGGTTTATATGGGCACAACAAGAAACACCTTTCTTGTTTTTCTTGTGCTAGAAAGAAATAGATGATCCTCCTTGTAATCTTCAAATTAGAAGACCTCCTTTGAGATGCACCCAAGAGAGAACCCAAACTAATCACTTAGTTTTTGACTAAAAAACACAAGTGATAAGATGAACTAATATTAGATTTTATTACTACTCTAGTAATAGGAAAATATTAGTATTAGAGAGTTTTAGAGAGATAAGGATTTTTAGCGAGATAAACATGCAAAATAAGAATGAACAAGCAAGCCAAAAATGAACAACAAAATTGTCCATTTAAGGACACTATGGTCCGGCCAAGAGAGCCTATGTGGCCTCTTATTTTGCTTAAAATAATCTCATGCAAAAATGTTGAGTGTAGTAGTGAATAAGAATATGATCATGTGTCATAAACATGACATGATCACATGTTGTAGTGTAATACAAGAAACAACAATCATCGTATACAAATAATTAGATTTGATGTTTGGGTCTCATCCTATAGATGTGACCGAAAGGGGTTAGTTGATTACCATCGTCATACGACAATAACGTCTAACTCTAGTCAGCTGACCGTTATCGATTTACGTTAATCAACTGACGTGGAGTATCAAAATACTAGTCATCCCACTAATATTCCAAAATGAGATTTATAATATAAATGCACTATTGTGGAGGACACTTGCTCCAACATAATAGTCGATTTATAAACTAATTAAACTACGTCAAAGCGAACCATGAAGATCAGAGACAAAAGTCAGCCCGGAACAGGCGCAGCAGGTCATGCGTCCTCTGGAAAAGGCGCATCATACCTTGGGTCTTTTCCTGAGTTGGGTTATGGCTGTAAAGCCAGAATAACAAACAGTTAGTGTTCGTTGGTGGTTTACGGTTTATTAATGATCTACAGGTCGAATTTAAGTGATTTAATTCGTATTAATTACACTAATTATATCAAAGATGAATCTAGATATTTGATATGAACAAATCTAACCTCTAAAGACGCAAATTGATAGATGACAAAAACCCACTAATATAGATTATTAGGGATCTAAGTCAATATCTAAATAACATGTAATAAGAGAAATAATCAAAGACAAAGAAAGGATTTGAAAACGATTTTGACATAAATCCGACATGAACCTTACATTAGATAAAATAAAGTACAAAAGATGGAATTAAACACCCTCAGACTTACATGTTGGCGAAACAAGATATGAACTAAAGTATCAATTTAGCGACAGCTCGACTCGAATGTAAAGAAAGTGCCCTCGTAAGAGGAACGATCGATTAGTTAAGATTGATTATTATTGATTTGGTCAAATTGGTAGGTCAATGCAATAACGTGACAGATACCTAGAAGGATCTGAGCTTACGTGGTCGATTGATCAAGCACGTAGTTGTCAAAATTCTTAGAGCAAGGTCTAGAATGCAAAGAGAGAGAAAGAAGAGGCGGAACACTCGTGTGCCTTGAAAGTGTGGACGAAACTCTCCTTATATAGGGAGAAATTCGAAGAGTTTTGGAATAACTCGAACACGGAAGGAAATCTAGAAAATATTCCGGAAACTGGAAAATAGAGGTGGGGAAGAGGCGCAGCAAGCACTGCGACTCTTGGAAGAGGCGCAACTCTTGCTGCGACATTTCTCGAGCAGTTTCCTACTTTGAAAGAAACATTTCCGCGTTTCTTTATGGGAATTGCGGTACATTCAAATACTCTTCTAAATAAAATATGAATATATTTTACCAAAAAAGAAAAGTTTTGATATTGATGTAGTGGAAATAGTTGTGAAGTAGGGATGTCGATCTCAGGGACGGTTGTTGTTCAAAATTGATCTAAAAGTCTACTAAAAGTCTCTTGCAAGTCACAAAGTGATTTGGGTTTGGGTTTGTTGGCTACACTAATTAACAACAGTTAAAAGCAATTAAAAACAACAAAAGGAGTCTAAAGCTATAAAGGTTGGATTTTTATCAAATAAGAGGGAAGACTAGGGTGAGTGGGTTCATATGGGTAGTAAAGTCGGGTGCAAGGGTCGGGTCTAATAGTCGAAATATCTTCTAGTCTAGGAAAGTGAATCGAGGCTTCCGTTCTTACGATTCCTCCTCAAACCGACTCTAACTAGCTATCGCGTCACTAGATACGGCTTGCCAAAACTAGCGGTTCTACGAAAGACCACGACTTTCGATCTTATGGCATTCGAAACAAACGAAAGATTCATGCAAACTCAAGTAAGCATTTCATCAAACATGTTATAAGCATAGCATGGAGACTAGACAATAATCAACTATTAACCCCAACAATAACACATTAAACCATACAAGGACCCATAATCCCCCACATTACCCTAGCAAGATTACTACTCACTCATACTTGAGGGAAATTCGATATTTACTAAAGATTGTAAGAGGAAATCAACAACAACATTAAACATTTCTAATTAACAATAAGTAGATAACAATAATCGAAATGAAAACTTAATTAAAAGCAAGATTAAGTAGAGAAATTATACCCACTTGGAGAAAGATTAGAACTTTGATATAAATACCAAGATTTCGTCACAAATCCTTGAATATAACCCAAGTTCATACACTAAACCAAGTTGAAATCACTAATTAACCGACTAATTTGCTTAATTAAGGAAGATTAATACAAGATTAAAACTAATTCTATTGAAGTTTCAGATCTAGGGTTTCGTGCCCTTTAATTACATAAGAGGGTCTATATATAGGTTTACAAAATGAAGGGAAGATGGGCTTCGAGAAGCTTCATGGACTGGCACACTCACGACCGTGAAATGGGTTTCACGGTCGTGAAACAAGTCTCACGACCGTGAAACTCCATTTCACGGTCGGGAGGAAGTTGGCAGAACATGGCTTAACTTTCACGATCAAGTCACGACCGTGAAGTGGAGTTTCACGACCGTGACAGAGGTTTCACGACCGTGAGATGAGTTTCACGGCCGTGAAACCAAATCCACGAAAATCAAACTTCTTGGGCAAGCATCTCACGACCGTGAGATGGCACTTCACGACCGTGAGATGGTCATTCTCCTTCTTCCTTCGCTTGACTTTGTTGTTTCCTTCTCGGTTTCGCTTGCCTTGACTCGGGAGGGCTTTGGCGCGTCGAGTAGGGCCCCCAAGGGTATGTGGGGCCCCAAAGGTGTGCCGTGGGTCCTCCGAATGATTCACCTTCTTCTTTGTTGATCAAAAATAGGTAGAAATCGCCCCAATTGACGGTTTACCTACAAAAGCACGATAAAAGCGAGAAATATTCTAGAAGAAGGTAAAACATGTAGAAACGCTCCTAGGGAGCGTTAAAGGCAAACAAAACAAGATGAAAAGGGGTGGAAAAGTGGGGTGAAATGACACTATATCAAATCTCCCCAAACCAAACCCTTACTCGTCCCGAGTAAGGATGAACAATAGTCAAGACCCTTAATTAACTACGCTAAACCTAACCGATACAAGGCAATTAACGGGCCTTGCTCCGTCCCTTCAACTCACAACAAGGTATCCATGAGGTAGGACACCTTCTTGCAAGGCAAGTGGGGGCTTGCCAAAACTTCGATGCATTCTAGGCAATAAAGCACACAAAACAAATGAGAATGCATCTACAAAAGCAAATGGCAACATGCCTCATCCATGCGCCGGGATTCATCTAAAATGGAAAAATCTCAAGCATGCAAATTCCTATGTAATTACTAGTTTTACAAAGAACTAGGCCTAGAAAGATAGAAATAAATCACCTCTTTATTGTGTAAAATTAGTATATTCGTTCACGTTTACTAGAAAACTTTGTCAAGGGTGAAAAGGCGGGATGGAAAGTGAGGGCCCCATGGTGTTAGAAGACACTGTAGGATCGGAATTCCGCCTCTCACCTAAGTGAAAGGAAGGGTCGTCCCCTCTTAGCCATGCAACGTAGGAGTAATCATCAAAAAGGTAAGGAAACGAGATGTTTGAGTTCTTATCTTGTTTCTTTTTCTCTTTTCTTTCTTTTTCTTTCTTTTTGTTTTTGATTTTTTTGGTGCTTGATTTGGGTGCCTTTTGAGAGCAAGGTAGCCTAGCGAAAGGTGTGCGGCGGAGATCAACAATAGGCAAATCCTCGCCGTAGCGACATCGAGAGCGACCCCATATGTATTGAGGGTACTCTAGAAGAGCCTAGAAGTCTCCATATGCACTCCCTAAGCTAGGACTAAGGCAAAAAAAATGTGCAAAATTTCAAGCTTTTCTTTTTCTATTATGTTTGAACTCAATTTTTGGACTTTTGATGGGAAAATTTCCTTTTTGTCAAATGTAGTGAAATGTGATGATTGGACAATTGCATGGCCTCGAGAGTCACCTAGGAAAGCGTTCACCAAGGAATTTTCACACCATGGGGATGGTAAAGATGATAAATGCAACCCCTTGACTAGGCTCTAGGAAACGGTGCGAAAATTATACTAAAAATACACATTAAAAGGTGTTTCAAAATCTATTTTAATAGGCAAAGTGCTAAGCAAAAAGAGCATCTACAAGGGCCTATTCAAACTTGTTCAATTTCCACATTAGGCATTCCAAAAAGTTCTCCTAAATGCAACTATATGCCATGATCTAGAATTAAGCAACATATATACAAACTAATGCAAATGCTCTAGTGAACTACGTGACAATTAATCTAATGAAACCCCCTAACAGCACATAAGTCACACAACCACCAATTCATCAAAATCAACATCGCAATCATCAACAATTCCTCCAAACTCCTCATGTGATAAGAAGTAAAGAAAGAAAGAAGGGGAAAGAATAAGAACGATCATACCATGGCGGTCTTCTTAATCCCTTCTATAAGTCTCTTAAGCGATGTGTAGCGGACCTATGTATGGAGGTTAGAAGAAAAAGCAATGCAAATATATACAAAGTAAGATATAAACAAGCTAATTTTTAGGATTTTTCAAATTTTTCAATTTTTTTGATTTTTTTTTTAAATGGTTTAAATGCAAAAAAATAAATAATAAAAAAAATAAAAACTATGAGAATAGTTTCCTATCCCCCACATTGGAACAAACATTGTCCTCAATGTATGAAATAGGATTATTGAAAGCAAAATGAAAACATGTTTTTGGATTTTTGAATATTTTCTAAAAGGAAAGAACATGTTTTTGGATTTTTCTTATATTTTGAAGAAATAAAAACTTGCTTTTGGGATTTTTGATTTTTTGATTTTTTGATGAATATTCACAAAATGAACAATATATACAAGATGGTTAGTTATGCAAATGAACTAATCTAGATGAAATGCATGAACTAAATAAAAATCCTAAAACTAAATGCAAAATGATATAATACAAGTGCATGATCTAAGTAAATGCAACTAAACTATATGCTAATCTAGAGTCTCATTGTGGTGGTAAGGTGCATAAATGCAAGCCCCTCATGGGGGTACCAACCACGGGAAAGTCTAAAAATGACACCTAACTACGTGATGCATGAACTAAGCTAAATGCAAGGTTGTTTGTCAATTTGGATTTTTCATGGGGAGCAAAATAATGGTGTCCGATGGGATGGACACCCGCCTCCAATGTTGCCGAGGTCAACCAATAAAACACACAAATTACAAGATGGAGAAAACAAATTATACAAATCAAAGAGAGGAGAGGAGGAGACACACACTAGAGGGGAGGGGGAAGATGCTAAACAAGCCACCTAGACACCACTCCGACTCTTCCAATTATCAAACAAAAACAAAAAACCTCTTAAAAGGTCTCCATCACATCCTCATCCTCATCACCATCCTCATCATCATCCTCATCGTCATCATCTCCACCACCACCACCACCACCCTCTTCCCTATTCCCTTGGTCGCCCCCGGTCTCCATGCCCCCTCCCCGGTTTCCTTGGTTGGGAAACAAAAAATCGGGCTGAGCCCAGCTTGGCATCAAACCGTTAGGGTTAATGTACCCTTGGTTGGCCAGCAAAAAGTAGTTGGGGTAGGAGGCATAATAGTTGTTGACCCGGTCTTCATGCATGTTCTGCATCAGACCGGTTAAGTAGTCGCCCTGGGGGGAGATGGTCGGGTCGGGGTGAGTATACCCCTGGTAGTCAAAGGGGTAGGGGGGGATGGTCACGTAGCTGGGTGGGGGGTAGGGAAACTGCAAATGCGGCAGGGGGAAAGGGGGAACAGGCGCTGCTACCTGGGGTGCACTCTGACTCGGTCTAGGAACGGGTCGGGGTCGAGGCTGGGAAGACTCTCCCTCCTCCCTAGCACCACTGGAAGCGGCCTACCACCTGCCGCCGTCACTGGCAGCAGGTAGCTGGGTCGCCTCTCCATAGTGTTGTCCCTAGGGGAAAAGAGAGGGAGTCTATGACAAGGAAGGTAAAAAGGGGTTGCACCCTTAATCACCCAAAGATAACCCTTATCCCGGTCAAGCCTAATCCAATTTGAGTAGATTAGGGAATTCTCGTCGAGAAGGGTCCCCCCGGTCAAAGCCACGTACCTCCCATCACTGTTAAAATTTGGGTCAAAGTGCTTGGCCAAAAAAGTAACCAAACCCCCCATGGTCACCGTCTGCCTACGGGCTATGGTGTTCCTACCCAACTTCCTCCACCTCCTATAGATTTCATTCATTAAGGGGAAGGTGAAGGCGACCCTATGTCCTTGCACATTTAAGTGCGACTCTAGAAGGGTCAAGTCTAGCTGGGTGAGGTAGTTCGGCTCTTGCCGCCCTAGGAAGGTGCCCGACACTAACCTATGCCAAAACCGAGGCACAGGGTGGTGAATTAGGAGGACCGAATTCCTACGGAAATCGACCAAAGTCCTACCGGTCAAAGCCATCCAAAGAGGGCTCAAATCGTAGCCCTTTGGCTCTACAGTATCCCTCCTAGGGGGAAAATCTACCCCCAGAATAGCAGCAAACTCAACCATTGGGACAACATGTGAGGTATTAGCAAGACGGAAGCTGAAACACGGTACTTTCTCAGCATTTACCAGGCTATTTAGACTACTAAGAAATTCTAGTGTGAGACTCCGGTAGGAGAGCTCATACATGGAATAAAGAGTAGTCATACCTGAGACCGCGAAAAAATTTCGCAGGGCTTCCGTCAAGCCAAGACGACGTATTATGTCATGGCAAAGAAAAACAGTGGGTTCCACCTCTAACCCCTGAATGGCAGCGAAGGCTTGTCGTTGAGCCTCCGTCTCAAAGACGACTTCTGGAAAACCCGGAAGTTGCTCAATCTCTAAGTCTTCGTTAGCGTCCGGGTTGTTGGACCCGCTGCCTCTCCGTCTTTTTGGTGCTCTTGCTGCTGCTCCTTTCCCTTTTCCTTGTCCCACCATTGTTGTCAAGCTTTTTCCCCAAAAAAAAATTTCCCAAGGAAGCTTCTAAAAACGATTAAGAACACTAGAATAACCTTCAAATAGCCCCAATACAACTTTCTAGTGGAGTAGAAAGCAAAAAAACTAACCCGAAAAGTAGATCTTAATTTCGGATTTTTGAAAACCTAAGGTTAAAAATCGAATTTTTTGGGTTTTTTGGTGTTTAAAAGGGAAAAAAATGGTTCTCAAAGTGTTTATAATTGAAGAATGAAGCTTTTTGTGATAATTTGGGAGAGATTTGAGTGAGTTTGGTGAGGATTTGAGGGATATTTGGAGTGTTTGTAGTGAGATGAGGGTTTGTGTGTTTGTGTTTGTGTTGTTGTGTGTTGGAGTGAGAAGATGAGGGAATGAAAAGAAAGAGGATAAGGAAAGAAGAAGGGAACTCGGTCCAAGCATTTCACGACCGTGAAATGGATATCACGACCGTGAGATCCCATTTCACGACCGTGAGACCCAAGTCACGACCGTGACTTGTTGGTTAACTGCTACTGCATTGTTTTTCGTTGTCTCACGACCGTGAAATGCCATTTCACGACCGTGAGATGGAGAATTCGTGATTTCCTTTGCTTAGCTCCAAAATCTTCATCCTTTGCTCGATTTCTCGCTTCTTCTTTAGCATTCCGCTACGTTTCTTTCAATTCAACTTACGACAACAACCACAAACACATTAAATCCCTCCCTCACACTCTCCTTGACAAAAATTACACTAAAAATGTTGGAGCTAGTGTCCTCCAGTTAGTGCAATAACATAAATAAATCTCTGTAGGTTCACAGGGTATACTTTGTATAATAATCAGTTGATTAACGTTTATCAATAACGGTTGGCTTGCTAGATAAGTTTGACGTTATTGTCATACAGATGGCGGTGATCAACTGGTCCCTAAAAGTCACACCTATATGATGTGTTTGAGAGATGTGATTATTTGAGAAAATAATCATATTGATGCCCTATTATATGACTAAAAGGTTAGTCAGTGTATTTGACTAAAAGGTTAGTCAATGTGATGATGA
>JAIUZE010012974.1:0-64356 GCA_022085475.1 Heliosperma pusillum
GTTGACTTACCTGATAAGGTTCGACCTCTTCAGTGCAAATGGCTTTACAAAATAAAGCATTCTGTAGAAGGACAACCAGATACCTACAAGGCACGACTAGTGGCAAAGGTTTTCACTCAAGTGCAAGGATTGCACTATGATGAAATTTTTGCACCCGTAGTTATGTTGCGTTCCATTCGGATAATCTTAGCGATTGCCGCTTTTCATGACTATGAAATTTGGCAAATGGATGTGAAAACTGCCTTCTTAAACGGTTATTTGGAGGAAGAGTTGTACATGGTACAACCCGAAGGTTTCATTGATCCTAAAAATCCTAAGAAGGTATGCAAGCTTAAGCGTTCAATCTATGGACTTAAGCAGGCTTCTCGGAGTTGGAATCATCGTTTCGACCATGTGATAAAAGAGAATGGAATTACTTGATCAGTCGAGGAACCATGCTTATATATCAAGTCGAGTGGGAGCAAGATTGTCTTCCTAATATTGTATGTCGATGACATACTCTTGATTGGGAATGACATACCTCTCTTAACTTCGGTAAAAGTTTGGTTAAAGAACCATTTCCAGATGAAAGATCTGGGCCAGGCACAAATAATTTTGGGGATCCGTATCTACAGAGATAGATCACGACGGATGTTATCCCTCAGTCAGGAGTCTTATATAGATAAGATTCTTGAGAGGTTCAGCATGACCAACTCCAAGAAGGGGAACCTTCCAATGATTTCTTGGATGCAGTTGAGTAAAGCTCAGGCACCAAAGACATCGAAAGAGGTCGAGCGCATGATCGGGTTCCTTATGCTCAACTAGAGGATTCGCCCCCGATCATGCGCCATGATATGCACACGTCCAGACGTGGCATAATGCATTGAGTAATGGACGAGTCGGTACCAAGGCATCCATGTGAAACACACTGGATGGCTTGTTAGAAGATCCTTAGTACCTACTGCGGACTAAGGATTGGGTATTTACTTCTGAAGGTGCACTGAGCTATGCGCAATCGGTTACGCAGATGCTAGCTTCCAAACGGATCGAGATGACTCGAAATCTCAGTCTGGATTCGGTTTTACTCTTAATGGCGCTGCGGTCAGCTGGAAAAGCTCCAAACAAAGTGTTATAGCAGATTCTACGACTGAGTCCGAGTACTATGCTGCTTCCGAGGCTGCGAAGGAAGCTATATGGATGCGTCAATTCTTACAGTGACTAACTGTAGTTCCTAGTTCGGATGACCCGATCACCATTTATTGTGATAATAGTGGTGCCATCTTCCAGGCTAAGGTGCCTAAGTCCAGCAACAAGTCTAGGCATGTACAATGGAAGGCTCACATGATCCGAGATTACGTGGAGCAAAGGGAGATAGTGATAGACAAGATTGCTACGGATGATAACGTCGCATATCCTCTCACTAAACCATTGAGATATGATCAGCATGAAGGGCATGTATTTCCATGGGAATCAAACGTGTTCCTGAGTTGTATTAGTTGTTTTATTTGGATTAGACATCTGTATCTTTTTCATAAAACTATCAATGAAATCATCGTTTTGTTTTATATTTTGTTTTTCATGCGGGTTGTACTGACAACATTGAACACCACAAAGTGAACTGAATTACATTATATTTGTTTTGGTCCGTAATCGCCTACATAAGCTGATAACTCTGGCAATTATTCTGTGAAGTCGATTGATGGTGGGTTCAACGAGCCATAAGTCAAACAGTTGACTGATCGATCACATATGTGAGTTATAATGATACCTCGCAGGACAATTTTGTGACAACGTTATGGAGTCCTAAATGTTTCAGAACATTAGGTGCCAGGTCGTGGATAGAACGTCCATAGTGTTCCTAGAGTCGATTCTTTTGACTATCGACTGTCTCTTGAGATTAAGGCAGTTTTTGGGTGACTTTGGTTTCTTTCTCATGGTCGACCGTAACAGGAGGCTAAGTAGATTTTTACTGGGTCATTTCATACTGCGCTTGTATCTACAAGATTCGAGTTGAAGAAAATATCTAACCTTTATCAGGTTATGTTATTTCTCAGGGCCACTCGAGGAGCTGTAACTGAAATGCATGGCCATGCTCGAATAAGGATTCATTTATCAGTTAAATTACTCTCTAGTCGGGGAAACCACTCTTGATAATGATCACTTGTAAACTACGACCTTTGTGAATACGGACTTTGCAAATTGGTTTACATTGAGTGGGAGAAATTTATTATGGATATGAGAATCGGTTATCGCACATACACTTGTACGGACAAGTGGGAGATTGTTGGAGCTAGTATCCTCCACAGTTAGTGCAATAACATAAATAAATCTCTGTAGGTTCACAGGGTATACTTTGTAAAATAATCAGTTGATTATCGTTTATCAATAACGGTTGGCTTGCTAGATAAGTTTGACGTTATTGTCATATAGATGGCGGTGATCAACTGGTCCCTAAAAGTCACACCTAAAGGATGTGTTTGAGATATGTGATTACTTGAGAAAATAATCATATTGATGCCCTATTATAAGACTAAAAGGTTAGTCAGTGTATTTGACTAAAAGGTTAGTCAATGTGATGATGAGACGATTATTTAATAACGATTAAATAATATAAGCTGAGACGAAAAGTAATTCGTAATTAAATATAAACGGTTGTATTTAATCAGCATATATATAATGTAAGCTTATGCGAATTAAAATGTTAATTCGTAAATTGAATATAAAATGTTATATTGAATTAGCAAATTATAATTATACGGATAATTATAATTAACGTATATAATATACGATTGTCATATTAGATGTTGTCAGATCGGTATTAATGTATCGACTACAAAATGTTGTATGGACATATTAATACATGACAACACAAATGACATTGATAATAATAATACACATTATATATTAAAGCGAATTTAACCGAAATAAAGTCCAGATTCACTCTGGAATTTTCGGTCAATGGGTAGTTATTTTGAGGAGAAAAATCTCCTCATAAAACCCTAAATTGAGCCGTGAGACAAGAGGAGAAGTGGAAAAAAATTCTAACCTAATTCATTTCTTACTTGTGCCTCCATCTCTTCACATCACAAGATCAAAAAAAAAAGTTAACAGTAACTTTTGACAAAGATATTCTAGCAAATTAAAGGGCATTTCTCATTCTATCTTGGGTGCTACGATTAGGAGATATCATCATTTTGATATTGTTCTTAGGCCTTTAAGCAAGGACTAAAGGTTATTTCTAATCTCTCGCTTATTATGCATTTTCGTTTATGACTATTAATCATTTAATCATAATTTCATTATAATCCCGAGTGATTTAAAGGGAAGTATACGGATATTTTCCCACAGTTGTCCGTGTACCCACTCAACCGAGTAGAAAGTCTACTCGACCGAATATAAGTCCACTCGACCGAGTACCTTGGTCACTCGACTGAGTGCCCTCGAATTCGTCTTTGGACCTGTACCCGCACTTGTTTACTCGACCGAGTACCCTATGTACTCGCTCGAGTAAGGCCACTCGGCCGAGTGCCAAAGCCACTTGACCGAGTGTTCCTTTGTTCACTGACCTTGCTTGACTTGCACTCGACCGAGTAGGAGGTCACTCGACCGCGCCCCATAGGCACTCAATCGAGTGCCTTTGAGACCCCCAACCATGCTCGAGATTACTCGATCGAGTAAGTGCCTTCTCGCCTGAGTGCTTGAGCCACTCGACCGAGTAGCTGAAGGTTGTAGATAATGAAAGTCCTAGACCTCTAATTAGACTCCTCTAATTAGTTCATTAAATTACATTAACTTAATGATTTAGGATCTATTTATCATGCATGCAAATATAAAAGTATAAAAGAAAAGATAAGACGAAAACATCCTTACATTGGGAATTTTCGGTTAAATATGGGCACAATAAGAACTCCTTCTTATTGTTCTTGAGCATGGAACTAGTAGATGATCCTCCATAAACCAACCTCCAAAGTAGAAGGTCTCCTTCTTGTTGCACCCAAGAATCCACCCAAATAATCTAAACTTATTATTAACTAGATAATAAGTGAAGACATAACACTACTAATATTAGTATATTACTACTCTAGTAATATGTAGATAATATTAGTTTGCATGTTAGTTTTTAGAGAGATGTTGAGTTAGTAAGGGAAGTAGAAAATGAGCAAGTAAAGTAGTGGAAAAAATAAGAACATCGCATGTCCTTATAAGGCCTCTTGGTCGGATTCCATGATCCCTTGTGGGACTCTTTTGCTCTTTTCTAAATCGTGTAAGGTAGTGGAGTGTGGACTTGGTGGTAATGATTAAAGTCTTATCATAACATGTCACTATTACAAAGATTAAGTGAGCATAAAATAAGACTAAGATCATCACCCATGTATACTACCAAAAACCGGTACATACATATCCACATGGGTCCATTTTGATTTTTGATATTTGTCCCACAAATACTTATTAATCATATGCTTAATTATCTAAAATAATTAAGTGTTAATTTGATCATATAACAATTATATGACTTAAATTAATAAATAATATACACTTAAATTTTAAGTGATATTTTACCATTATATCAATATATTATGGGTCCCATAATGTTCAGTTAATTTATTTTACAACTCTTTGTAAATATAATTAATTAATTACCTCTACCTCAAAATATATGCATTACCTCAACTAATTTAATGAATTAACGATTAATCACTAAATTAAATCTTATTTAATCGTATTAAAATAAGATGTAAAATTTATTCAGTCGGTTATCTTATAAAGGACTAATAAACTTAAGTGGAATGAGTTCCTAACTCAATTTCCAATAAATAACTCTCGTAACTAAACGTACATATCAAATATATGTAATGCCCTAATTAAACTGTATCGTATACAAATAATTAGTATTCTATTTGGGTCTCATCCTATAGGTGTTAGGCCAGAGCATGGATCGGATATCCGATCCGAATTGGGTTTTCGGATCGGATATCCGATCCGAAAATCTTGGTTTTCACTATCCGTTATCCGATCCGAACTGCTTCGGATATCCGACTTTTAGTATCCGAAAATATCGGATCGGATATCCAGTTATCCGACATCCGATCCGATTTATGAGAAAATATGGACTTTTTTATGATAGTTGAAATTTCCGGGTGGCTTTTGCTTTTTACATGAGCTTGTTTTAACTTTTCCAGAAATTATCATTGACTCAGAGACTTCTTTTATACTAAAATGAACTTTTAAATTAAAAGTTTGTTACAAAATACAAAGAAACCGTAAATCTACTCGAATTTTTAAGGGTTAAAAAAACCCCTAAAACATCACTAATTAAATGAAATGCCTCCTTGAAAGGTGATGTATAAAGGCGGAGCGGGGGAAGTGGGCGATCGCCAATCGACGAGAAACCGACTAGAAACGTCTGTGAATGTGAAACTGTGAAAAAAGATGAATATAAAGAAAGCTTTGTATATGATAATGGTAGAAAGAAGAGTGAGAAAAAGAAATGTTAGTGAAAGAGAGGCGCAAGTGCCGCAGAGTTAGGGTTTTAGGGAAAAATTTGAAGGAGTAATGTTTGTAACTTTGTATGGTGTAGCAGTGTAGCACTTGTTTTGTATATATAAGCCTATAAGGTTAGGCTGTGTTGGATTAAGGCCCAATATAGTTATTGTAAAGAATTCCTACGTGTTGATGGCCCAAAAATAATGAATAAATTGCAACTTGTTTTTGGAAAAAAGGTAAAAAGTTAAGTTTCGGATCGGATCGGATACCCGAAACTTTTTAAACTGATATCCGATATCTGATCCGTATCCAAAATTTTCGGATCGGATATCCGATCCAAATGTCTTTTTCGGATCGGGTATCCACTTTTTCGGATCGGATACGGATCGGATAACGGATCGGTTCGGATAATCGGATTTTTTGCTCAGCCCTAATAGGTGTGACCTAAAGGGATCAGTTGATCACCGCCGTCATACGACAATAACGTATAACTCTAGTCAGCCGAGCGTTACCGATTTACGTTAATCAACTGACATGGAGTATCAAAATATACTAATCATGCCACGTATATTTCAAATGAGATTTATTATATAATTGCACTATTGTGGAGGACACATACTCCAACAGATAATTGTTGTTCGTTCCGTTTTAAATGCCATGTATGATGCCTTATCTCTTGTACATCTTCTAAGAATCTATTTTGTGTCTTAGTATCATGTTGTTGATGATTCTTGGATGGTTCTCCCGTGCATGATTAGTCATCTATACCTTAGGCGGTCGATTGAGTCATGATTGCTTGATTGGAGTTGATCTCTCATTTTTCCTTTGTACCCTTATATTTATGGACTTAAGGCCAAGGCGATATAGGTACATTCTCATGTGCTTGTTGCATATGCAGTCAATGTTGTATTCATGCGAGGTGGTGTCATTGCATCTAGCGCACTTGCTTGCTTAATGAGACCCCCCCCATTATGGTGCCGATAAGCCGGATTAGGGTGCTTGATCTCTTTCCGCCCCTTTCGTGTTATTGTGCTGAATTTGGGGTATTTGACTTCCATAGTGTCGATCAAGTCTTGGATGCGAAATGTCTATCGCATGTTGAATTGGGAAACGTGCATCCTGAGAGTCTGGTCAGGTTTAGACAAGGACCGTATTATATGATTGTCGTCCTACTGGGAGGATTAGATTCTTGTGTATGCATATTGTTTATCGCATACGTACTCACGAAATGTTCATCTCATAGACTTGTTCGTCTTGACTTGCAAAGTAATAACGCTAGTGCATTTCATTCACAGTGATAGTATGTATGGATTGTTTGGATGATGTTTTTTGTATTACCCTTCGAGTCTACGATCATATCGACATTAGGGGTGAGAGCAAGCCACCTAGTGTCCATAAGATTGTTTTGGAGGATTTATTTGGTTAGTCACATTGGTTAATTGTCCCATGGTATTGTCTTTCCCTGTTTTTAACCTCTTCGATCATATGGTTGATAGTGGTGAGATGCAAGTCATCTAGTATTTATATGATTGACAATGCGTGTCTTGCCTAGTTTTGAGGTCTATCGTTGCCATATTTCTATGCACCCTCATATGTAATAATATTGCTTAATATTCTCTCATTTGATTCATATGTTGGGATATTTACTTGTCATCGTCTTAATTCTATCCTTGATCGCATGATGTATTAAATTCTATTTGTCCGTATGCTATGGGATTTAATTGATGCACTTATGTTGGAATATGCGTGTATTATTCTCGTTTATGTGTGTTTTGATATGAGGTGGCTGATAGAACCCCGAGTTACTCCCCACTGACCGTGGCATTCATGTTTCATGAATGAAAAAGTAGCAGATTGGTATTGCATGAGGTTTTGACGAGTGAGCTAGCGAGCGTTGCACTTACAACGATTTACCTTCACGTTGTAGTTTGTAATAGGGCTTAGTTTCGTAATTGTGTTGTAGCAAGGGATTGAGATCCCTTGTATTTTATTAAGTTATATTTTGTATGAAAGATTTATTAACTAAGTTTTGGTTTTTATGATTTAGCGACATTCGCGGTTTGCTTTTAAAGTTTTTAAAACCTCGTACTTTCCGCTGCAATGTATTTGTTTAATTTATTGCATCTATAATCGCGGGGTGTCACACATAGCTCCAAGATGAGGCGAGTAAGAAGACAATGGAGACCCATTTGAAGTCAATTGGCGGCAAAAGCCAGAGAAGATACGTTGTTTCGTCTGAGCCAAAGGCGCATGCACACGAAAAATTAGGAGAGGTGAAATTTTGATGGATCAAAAGTTTAATAGGGAGATAGAAGGAGGACGAGGGTACAATGAACATAGCTCAAAAGTGAAGGGCGGCATGTGAGCAATTACAGAGGATATAGATGGTTGATTTCTCAAAAGACGAACTGCAAGAGATACATTGAGGGGAGAAGATGATCAATCGCTTATGGAGGGAGAGATTATGTGGGAGTTTGTCCCATCTAGAGAGCCAAAGAAAGAACTTAATGCGGGGTTGGGTGGAAATGTCCCAAAGCCAACAAAGGTCACTGGTTGGGAGAAGGGAGAAGTTTGGCTAAAGAAGAGTCATAAGAGGAGTGTCTTTAGAATTTATTATTCAGCAAGTCTTGCTTGCGACGGGGCGACCCGTCGCAAGCTTAAGACGGGTCAATTTTCTCTCACAAAGCGCAAGTGGGGGTGCAACTGGGGGGCTCCATTTCCCACCTACTTGCACCCCCACTTGCACTTTGTGTGAGGGAATTGACCCGTCGCAAGCTTGCGACGGGTCGGTCTGTCACAAATGAGAATTTGTGTTTATTATTAATAGCAAAATAGATCTCATTAACCCATTGCCCAGGGCCGTCTTTGAGATATCAGGCTCATGTACGAAAAATTAAAGTGAGCCCAATATAATTTCACAAATACTTGTAAAAGACGGCTTTATACAAGTTTTTTTTTTTGTAAAACGAGGTCGTTTATAAATACTTTTACTAACTAATAGAATTGTGTTTTAATCCGTTTTAGAATTTTATTAGTGTAAGCCGTACAAAGCTAACTAAATTTATTTATTCCTCTAAGTAGTTTGAAAGTCTAATACAAAGTCTAATTTTTTATTTCTCATTCGCAAGCATGTTATAAGTTTGTACTAGGTACTAAATCAATTTAGTGATTTTCTTTCTTAAAATGCGATAAAAATTAAAATGTCAGCGACGAGATTCGAACATGCGTAGTTTTGATAAGCCAATTCTTGGGTGAGTAAGGGTAGGGATGGCAACGGGTCGGGTGTGGTTTCGGTCCATCCGGACACTGACCCGTCATGCCAACCTCGAACCCATACCCGTAATGGTCCAAAATCAGTAGACCCATATCCGAACCTAACGGGTCCGGGTCGACCCGCAGGTCCAATCTTTTAAAAAATTTACTAAACTAATCTAGTGCAAACTTCCTCTGTAAACCAACCATGACGACTTCCTTGTACTTCGTACCTTTTTTTTACCTTATCCTCAGTTTTTACTCCCCCTCACTACTAATTTTTTTTCTTTTTTTGACAATTGGAAAGCGAGTTAAAGTTACAAGCGGATAGCTCCTTTAGCTAATCTATGAGCTATCATATTGCAGTTTCTAGGAACGTAACAAAATGAAATACAGTGGAAACTATGAACCATATTAAAAATGTCTTCAATGATAGTCTTCGTTCTATGATGAGGCCGATTAAGTTTAAGAACTTGGGATAACACCTGCAGGCAATCAGAGAAAAGAGAGATATGAACAAAGTTATATTTCAAAGCCACATCTAATCCCTCCCGAATGGCCAGAGCTTCAGCTTGGTCCGCACTTTGAGCAGCAAAACGCCGGTTGCCCTGTAAAATCACTTCACCAGATTTTCTTCTGATAGCCCAGCCAAGACCAGCAGAGAGGTTTTTATACCACGAAGCATCTACAAACAAGTCAAGCTGGTCACAATAATCCTTAGCAGAGATAAATGGAAAGGATATACTGTTTCTTAGATCAGTCAACTCATTATCGATAGGATGGTCAAATAACACTCCTTGAGGATTCAGCCTACCACTTCTGACTTTCTCCGCTTCTAACACCAGGCTATAAGAGTTTTCATAAACCTTCATAACTCCATAAGGTGTGATAGGTTCCTCTTGGAAGATCTTTTTACATCGACACCCCCAAATAGTCCATAAGGTGCAAAGAAAGGAAAGAGCCAGTGATTCCCAATCTGGAAGTTTCTGAATTAGAGATAACCAATTTTTAATCCAAGTTTGGATACTTAATTCTTTTCCGATATGAGCATGTATCCCTAAAACACTTCCACCCCAAACTTTATTAGCAAACACACAATCTCTAAAGAGGTGATCACACGATTCCACAGTCTGACTGTCACAAAGATGACAATTAAAATCACCCTCAAAACCCCTTCTAATGAACCCTTCACCCACAGCAAGGGAATTAGTCAAAATTTTCCATAACAGAATAATCCATGACTTGGGACCTGGAAGGTGCCAAAGATTCTTTCTAACGAACATCTTTAAGTCGGTTCCAACCCTACTAAGATCTTTAATTGTAGCCTGAGCATTCCAAGAGAGGTTGAAAGCAATGGAATAACCCTTCTTGACATTATAAGATCCACTAACAGATTCCATCCAGTAAATGGAATCTTCAAAATCCCAACAACTCAAAGGTATCGCCAAAATCTTAGCTACCCAATCAGGATCAAGAAACATACAAATCCGGTTAGAGTCCCATGAACCATTTGCCTGAACTAAATGCTTAACCTTAAGATTCTTTAGGGATGGAGAAGTTGAAATAAGATCATGACAAAGAGGTAAAGGAGAAGCACCATCAACCCATTTAGAATCCCAAATATTTAGTTCATAAAAACGGCCAACCTTCAAAGCAATAAAAGGCTGAATAAGCTGAAGACCCCAAATAATACTTTTCCAACCCCAAGAAGAATTAACACTCTTTTTATAAGTAAGATTTCCATTTAGACAATGCAATCCGTATTTAGCGCCAATAGTTCTAGAAATCAAAGAATTTGAGTGGATGATCATCCTCCATCCAATCTTAGCTAACAACGCTTGGTTAAACTCCTTTGATTTACGAATACCCAAATCCCCCAAGCCCTTTGGTTGGTTGATGAAAAGCTTACTACACCAACTAATTTGTAGTCACCATTTACCAAAAATATCCTTATCTTCAAAACCACCCATTATCTGACCCATGAAACCATCCACCGCCATCGATAGTACATCGAAAACACCACCGGCAATATTTGTAGAGATAAAAAGGGCATGTTGTTAGAAAACGGCCGACTAAACCGTTATTGACTTTCTTGTAGATCTGAAATAAATAATCCAAATTTTTCAAGTGTTAATATATAAAATACATGCACAATATGGGACCAAATAGGTTAGCCATGGGAGATGGCTCGATTTTGGATTCGAGATCGACGACCCTCACATCACTATTATGTTAGACGAGGAAGAGGAGTGGAGCGTTTATGGTGGTGGAACTTGGAAGTAGACCTGGCAAAACTGACTCGACCCGAATAACCCGACCCAATAAGGCTGACCCGAGACCCAAAAGCGACCCGAAATTTCCTGACCCGAGGATGACCCGAAACCCGAATTGATTCGACCCAACCCAGACCCGACCCGAACCTTGACTGACCCGAAATAGACCCGACCCAAAATAACCTGACCCAAAACCACCGACCCACATACAACCCGATTTGAAATGATCCTAAATGACCCAATTTATTGTGATTAGGGGTGAGGTGATAAATTGATAATGAGACGAGACAGCCCACGTGCAACTCAAGCTCGGCTTAGTCGAAGTCGGCTCGTGCGAGTTTGGCTCGACGCCGGGCTTGACTTGAAAACTAACTTGATATTTTTGACCTGAAAATGGCCTAAATAAATCGGATATGAATATAAAATAACCCGACCCAAAATGACCCATACCCAAAATGGCCCAAACCCGAAGTGACCCAAACCCAAAACTGACCCAAACCCGAAAGTGACCCAACCCGACCCGAAAGGTTGAGCAAACCCGATATGACCCGACCCAAACTGATCAACCCGACCCAAACCCGACCCGTTTGACCCATTTGCCAGGTTTACTTGGAAGTAGATGGAGACATGGTTTTCAAAAGGTTGGGTTTTTATGGAGTACAAAGAGAGTACTATTAGTTTCTTCCCAAATTCTCATTTGTGACGGACCGACCCGTCGCAAGCTTGCGACGGGTCAAATCTCACTCACAAAGAGCAAGTGGGAAGCAAGTGGGGTGCAAATGGAGCCCCCCACTTGCCTTGCCACTTGCTCTTTGTGAGGGGGATTTGACCCGTCGCAAGCTTGCAACGGGTCGCCTCGTCACAAGCAAAACTTATTATAGTTTCTTAACTTTTCTGATTTAACTTTTCTTTTTAAAAGGGTCTACGGGTTGGGTTTGGGTTTTGTAACTCAGACCCAGACCCGGCCCGAATTATTTGTTGAGGACCTATACCCATTGGTCTGAGAAAATGAGAACCAAGCCCGCCCCATTAGGGTCCGACCCGGCGGATATGGGTCTGGTCCTGGACCCAATGTCATCCCTAAGTATGGGAACCGGCGAACTTCTGCACTGCATTGAAGTCATGCAAGCTTAAATTTTTTTGTTTAATACTTTCTCCGTCCCGGTCATTTGTTTGCCATTTTTTTTATTCTTTGTGAGGAGTATTTTAATCAAAGACAAACAAATAATTGGGACAGAGGGAGTAATACTTTTGTAAGGCGCTCCACTATCGATGTTTTTGCTAAAATTAAATTTTGGGGGCCATGTGTGACCGCACGGGCCGCACACCCTCAAAGACGGCCCTGATTTGCCATAACAAATGTTAAATATATGTATGTATAAACATATTATCACATAATTTTTGTATAATTATGCTTACAAATAATACTAGTATGTATCTCTAGTAAGTAAAAGAACCACTTTACAAACACTCATACATTGGGCAACCACTATTCCAAAATCTATCATCGTAATCTGCTTCATATTTCGAAAATGCAAATTAACAATCATTTTGAACACCAAACTTGCATCTAATGCCTAAAAAAAGAATGCTAGAATATTATGAACATATGAGTTGTTCTTTCCTCGATATTAATTCCTCTAAAACTTTACCCAAATGACATAAACATTATTTGATCTATCAACCCAAAATTGCTCATACTTTTTCACTTATACTCAATCCATCTTTTGGTCAACGACCACAACACGACAAAGTGGGCATGTATTACAAATCGATAGCCACGTGACAATACATTTATCATGGTACACGTGTCCACAACGGATTTGTCGACCGGTATTATGTGGCGCCTCGAAGCACTCGGTGCACACCGAGCATACAACGTCCTTAGGGGTAACAACTTCCGGGAACGCCATTGTTTGTGCCTCAACATTAGTCAAATGTAAGACAACATTACTAGGGCTTGATAACGTAGGCATAGAAAGAGCATCATCCAAATCAAAAACTCCGTCAAATGAATATGAGAAGTCCATTTAAAATATTTATGTATAAGATTTGACTTTAATCGAGATAATATGATCTTATTAATATAAATACTACGATTAATAGTTGTATCGCGATATTTCAATACGAAAAAAATATGAGAATTATTTAAGGAGTAAGGAGAGATTTATGGTATGAAATTGAGATAACTTGGAATGAAGAAAACAAGAGTTTGAGATGATATGAAAAGAAATAAAATTGGTAATATTTTGTAGTCTATTTATAGGGTGTCACAATATGTAAAGGCATGCTTGTTCAACAACTTATCTATGTAAGGCTATTTCCAAGTAACCCCCACATGAAAAGGCACTTTATATAATATAAGTGACGATTGTCGATTACTCCATGAATTGCATTCGTGGAGAGTGTGCTTATTGACAAGTTGGATTATAATTAAGGCATAAAGACAAAAAAAAAAAAGGGAAGGTTCATTTTTAAGATTACATGAGGCAACCTAATCTTGCAATTTACATGTATTTTGTATAATATCTTTGTTAAATTTCATAATCGGGCCTGGGTCCAACCCGTACTGAGGAGAGAGAGTCCACTTTATAAACCCAATGGGGTTCCACTCTAAAACCAATTGGCAATAGAGGGAGTAGCCCATTGCCTTATAAGGTGGTAAACTCTCTCCTCTTTTATCAATGTGGGATTACACTCACATGTGGGAAATCGGGTTTCTTCACAATCTTAGAGGTATACCATTTTTTGCATTTGGTTTAAAACATTTAGAACCGCGACCAATTCAAAATATACAAATTGGTTTACATATTAATGACAATTTACAAGTCAATCACTAAAGTTGCATATCTAAATATCCTCCTTTTTTTTTGCTAAACTGTAAGCTTTTATTACTAAACAATTCAACCGATTACATCACGATTCGAGGATATAACAATGAAATGCTTTTACAATAGATGCATGCAATGTCTCTAACCATTGTCTATCCTTAAACAAGTAAACATTTTGACTAATATTACGCTGCCTATTTTCAGTATATTTTTGATAACTTCCACGACTCTACACGGCTGGTTCAATCTGAGGTTCACACGAGCTTCATTCCTTTGATTCCAAATACAATACCAAGCAGCAATGAAAGCTGCATTGACAATCATCTTCTTCCGCCTCGACGACCATATTCTGCCGTTAATTTGCCTCAGATAGTCAGGCCCATGCACCACACACCTTAACCACTCTGAAATCCCATGATATATATTCTTATTATACCTACACACAGAAAACAAGTGATCATAACTAAATAATTATTTTCTCAAAATATACTTGAAAATATGCTTAAAATGGTTGTTCTAAAGAATGAATATAGCGAATTTTCATTTCGACGGTATGTTAATATTGTGCAGTTTTTAATATGTCAATGTCCTATGCAGATTGATCAATGAAGTCAAACGGTTCATTGATTATAACACTAATTTTAGTATAACTGTTGACATAGTTTCTAAGCTTTAGGATAAAATTTTGAGTTTTAATGTAAAGTTTATGAGTTTTAATGTAAAGTTTCTAATCACATTCACGTAAACATCAAACTCAAAACATATACAAAGTAGCTAACAAATAATACATACTATGTATAAGTTAAGTTAATTTGAGTATTCTAGTCAAACGATGTAAATATAACCCGAAAGCGAATGAGTGCCATGTTTGACAATCCAATGAGCCACAAGACCAGCAATTACATTCAAATCCCTTTTCTCAAATGCGAAACCATGGGTAAACCCTACAATAGTTCCCTACAGTCCATGATAAAAATATCTAGTGTATATATTAATTCATACACATTATTCTAGTGTATATATTAATTCATACACATTATTCGTAGTTTAAATATCAGTTCATGGTTTATACATCAGAGGTAGTACATCTGATTGTGTACTTTCTGAGTTTTATGAAAAACTTTTTGAGTTTTATGTTAAAGAATTTGAGTTTTTACAATAAAGTTTTTGAGCATGTTTACTTAAATATTAAGTTAAAAAAATACTACATTGCTCAAAAACTACACTTACAAATTAAATTAATTTTGAGTTTTTCCATCAAAAAAATTATTATTTAACTTGCAAATTGTATATACTCGGAAAAGTATGTGTAAACTCAAAAAATAAAAAAATATGGGGTACTACATCCGATGTAAAATCCTTTTTATATTTAAATATAAATATAATGTAATATACATTAATGGTAGTTTACATATAATTATAATGTACTCCATGAAGCTTTGCAAACTTAAATGGAACACTATGTAGTACTTGATCGTAATTCACAAAATAAGACTATAGAATATTGTAAAAGTAGTAAATACGAAAACTTGAACGATGATATTTGACCAACTTGAACTTTAAACTTGTGTATATATACGTCACTAGTCAATAGTCAATTCCTTAACAAACGTGTTTTATTTTAATAAGAAATTGTCGAAGATAGATATGCACCAATAATGTCATCATTACTTGTGCAAATGCTGAATTATGCGTTGTATATTATTGTTTTCACGTGGTGCATTAGAGACTTGTTTCATTTTAAACTAAAGACAATAAGACATGTACCATGGTCCTCGAGGTCTTAAACTCTTGACCACACCACCATTTGATACCAACCTAGCTCGAGTTTCGAGTATTGACTGAATTAATTATTGTATCACACTTTCTCATCAAAGACGGACACTATCCGTCACAAACTAAAGATGGATAGTGCCCGTTTTCAATGAGACGAGTTGTTAATGTATTACTCATCTTCATACATTCTTGTTTTTAAGATACATATGTGTTCGTTTTATGGTAAAAAGGTGTCAAATAACTTATTTTAGATAAATGATGACAAAAATGGAGAATCTACAAAATAACAAAATATTTTTCTTATCTATAAAAATGAGTACTCCTCTATCACAATAAATAATTTACATTTACTTTATTTTGTGAGTGAAAAATAAAGTAAGTATAAGCTATTGTCTAGGACGGAGGGAGTACTATTTAACCCGTTTTAATTGTAAAACGGATATTTTTATTTTAAGGAAAGCTAATTTATTCACCTTGTATTAATCATCTTTCTTAAGTTATTGAATATCATGCCGGATTTAAAAGTTGTCGCTAAAGACGGTCAAAACCACATTTTCTTAACTATACACAATTACGCATTACATATTTGCACAAATTTTAGGATAGCGGTCTCAAACTCTAAGGCAATCCCTTTTCAAAAATCAGTCATTTATTATTATTATTATTATTATTATTATTATTATTATTATCAATAAAAGAGTAATATTACACAATTGGTCCTGTCTTACCGTATTACACCATCTTACAATAAGGCAATAAGAAATGATGTATTTGTGAGAAATAATATGAGAACTTTCAAATCATAGCCACCGTTTCATTAGTCTTTACCTTATAAAACTATATGATCTTCATATCTTCATTATAGAAGATTGATGTTTGATTATATAAAGATTGATTAGAATGATTGTAGAGAGAGAGATTAGTAGAGAGAGAAAGATATTCTGATTAACTGAAAAGTTAGTTAATTAGTCATACATAAGAGCTTATATAGTTAGTTAGGTTTCTAACAAACTCCCTAACTAACTTTCCTTAATTTGCTCTCCTATCTTTGCTTAACATACATGTTCATATCCCCCCTTCAAGCTGGACTTAGGAGGGAAAATTATGAAGTCCAAGCTTGTGTGCCAAAAACTTGTGTTGCTGCCCTCCAAGTGGTTTTGTTAATATGTCAGCTAGCTGTAAGTGAGAACTGACATGTTGTGTCATAAGAAAGCCTTCTTGTTGCTTGTCACGTACAAAATGACAGTCCACATTCAAATGCTTTGTCCTCTCATGGAACACGGGATTATTGGCTATGTGCTGAGCTGCCTTGTTATCACATAACAAAGGGATAGGAGTTACCACTTCAACTTTCATATCTTTTAGTAATGCTGCCAACCAGACTAGTTCTCCTGCTGTATGTGACATACATCTGTATTCTGCTTTTGTGGAGCTTCTACTGACGGTCTGCTGCTTTTTTGTTTTCCATGATATCAAAGCATTGCCTAAGAAAACACAGTAACCACTAAGCGACCTGCTGCTGAAGCTACACTGAGCCCAGTCAGCATCACTATATGCAATGAGCTGAAAATCTGATGCTGCTGGATAAAATAGTCCTACATTGATGGTGTTCTTCAAATATTTCACTACATGAATAGCTGCATTCAGGTGGGGGAGCCTTGGTTGGGACAGAAATTGGCTCAAATTCTGAACTGAATAGGATATATCTGGTCTTGTGAGATTGAGATATAGTAACCTACCAATCAGCCTTCTATATACTTCAGGATCAGGCAATAATTCCCCTTGATCAATGCTTAGTTTTAAGCCTTTTGGCATGGGGAAATCAGTAAGACTGCAATTTTCAATGCCCATATCCTGAACTATATCTGCAATGTATTTCCTCTGATTTAACACTATTCCAGTGTTATTTCTTGCAACTTCTAGACCGAGGAAATATCTTATTTCCCCTAGATCCTTGATTGTAAATTTCTTGTCCAAAGCTTGTTTAACAGTTTTGATGCTAGCCTCATTTGTCCCAGTTATTAAGACATCATCAACATACACTAAAATGAGCAGGAAGGAATCATCATGCTGCCTTGTAAACAATGAATAGTCCTGTTTAGACTGACTGAAACCAAGACTAGTAAGATATTTTGTTAGTTCTATGTTCCATTGTCTGGATGCTTGCTTTAGACCATACAATGATCTTTTCAGTTTGCAAACTTGACCTTGCTTTGCCTTATGATACCCTTCTGGAAGTGTCATGTAAACTTCTTCATCCAAATACCCATGAAGAAAGGCATTATTGATGTCTAACTGATGAATTGGCCAAGACTGTGCAGATGCTAGAGCCAGCAATGTCCTGACAGTAGTGAACTTGGCAACTGGTGAAAACGTATTCTTATAATCCTTATCCTTTTCCTGTGTGTATCCTTTCGCCACTAACCTAGCCTTATATCTTTCCACTATGCCATCAGCTTTATATTTAACCTTGAAAACCCACTTACATCCTATTGTTCTTTTCCCTTCTGGTAATTGAGTAAGTTCCCAAGTCTGTGTATCCTCTAAGGCTTTTAATTCCTGCTCCATTGCCAAAACCCACTTATCATCCTTCACAGCTTGTTTATATGAACACTACAAGAAAACAACATTCAGGCGACTGATATTGGCGACTGATTTCCGTCGCTAAAATCAATTTGGCGACTGAAATCAGTCGCCAAGACCTAGTCGCTGTCATTAGTCGCCAAAAAACATTCGGGCGACTACTTTCAGTCGCCAAATTTGGCGACTGAAAAAATAGTCGCCAATTGTGGAAAATGGCGACTGAAATCAGTCGCCAATATGGCGACTGAAAGATTTAGTAGTCGCCAATTTGGCGACTGACATCAGTCGCCATCAGTCGCCAAAATGGCGACTACCATAGTATTCAGTCGCCAATTTGGCGACTGATTTCAGTCGCCAAGCAGTCGCTAATGGATTTTCACTTTGTAAAAATACAGGGGGTTTGGCGACTGAAAATAGTCGCCAAATGAACATGCCAGTCGCCAAAATACCTGTGATATTGCATGAAAATTTCCGTTTTCATACTACCATACCATACCATCATACCCTACCTGCAAGTATACAAGAAAACACAAAGATTTCACACATTTACAACAACACGATGTGAAACCAACATCCTCATATAGATAAAAAAAATTGTTTCAAGTTTACAATTTTTCTTAAACGGAATTGTTTCAACCATAAATTGTTTCATGTAACAAGTTTCTAAACTATATCAGAAGCCAAGGTTTATATTGGATTCGGCCTGGAATCCACCACTTCCATTGCCTTCATCATACTCCCGGCGATAGGGAGGGGGACCTTGGTTGCAATTCTCAAACCTGCTTTCCCAAGCCTTGAATTTCTCTTTCATTATCCTTATTTCTTCATCCCTTTCCGCGCTTTTTCTTTTTTCCTCGTCAAGTGCGGCTTGGAGTCTTCCCACGACTGTCGGCTCGTATGGTTGGTTTGAGGTGGACGACATTCTTCCCCTTGGAGTTTCGTAAAATACGTTCTTTGCCGACCCAATCCCGTAGACGTTCCCCTTCTTGAAACCCTTTACTAAGTCGAACCAAATCTCGTTATCGGGTTTATCGGGATGCCTAAGTTTCTCGGCGGAAAATGTTTCCTACAAAATAT
This sequence comes from Heliosperma pusillum, assembly GCA_022085475.1. NCBI lineage: Eukaryota > Viridiplantae > Streptophyta > Magnoliopsida > Caryophyllales > Caryophyllaceae > Heliosperma > Heliosperma pusillum. The sequence goes on from JAIUZE010012974.1 coordinate 19,256, forward strand.
AAACATTGTTATTAAAAATAGCTAAAATATTGGTTAAACATTCAAAAAATCGAACTTATTGTAAAAATACAAAAATGCTTGAAACTTACATATAATTCCTTATCTTTTGGTTTGATCCAATATCTTCTATTGTCTTCGAGCCGGGAATGGGTGTCAAGGAAGAGCTCCGGAGCTGTGGGCGTGTTAGCTTTTTTCTTCTTACCCTTCTAAAAGAAAAAAATTAAAGACTTGTATAAGAAAATTTTAATAATAAAAAGAATTTAAGTTATAATTTTCAAATGGAGGAAAAAGTGGAAATTATAACTTACACCCAAAACTAGGCTAAGGAAAGATCGAGATCCTGCGTGATGCGACGGCTCAGCCGCTCCATCTTTCTTTCCTCCTTTTTTATTTTTGGATGCTTGGGCCGACCTAGCCTGAAACTCCTCAGTTTCACGATAGTTAAGCATATCTTCATATGCACCACCTACAAGTTAAATAAGTATTATAATAAAATATGATAAAATGTGTAAAAATATAACTATATATATACAAATAACAAAAACAATTAAATACCTCTCATATGCTCCGGCTCCTTCTTCCTCTTGACAACCTTATACATTTTGTCCCTTAACCGTCTAGTGCACGTCTCATTGTACCTTTGACGTACAATATACTCTATTCCGGCCGGCCAGTCAAATGTTTTCTACAATTTAAAAGGTAAGTATTAGTAAAATAAATTGTTAATTAAAAACTATAATAATATAAGAAAATATAAACAAAAATAATATACCCTAAAATTATTGAACCACTCCTCTTTTTGTGCAGAGGTAGCCTTGGTCCAACAAGTAGGAGCAACTCCCGTCATCTTCTGCTTTGTACTCTGAGTACAACCGCGTACAACCTTTTGAGACGAAAACCTGAAAAATAAATTATGGAATAGTATGCATTTATGGTAAATAATAATGTAATATAATTATAAAATAATAAATTAAAGACATTGGTGGTTGTCTTACAAAAACCCCGCGGGATCAAGTATCATCTTCCCTTCCGGCGTGAACTGGATCGTCTCCGATGTCTGATCCGAGGACTCATCGTCATTGGTCGATTCCTCGACCACTACCGGGCTCTGCTGATCAATAATCTCCATCTCCTCCTCGTCGACTGAAGAAGTACTACGGCGTCTGTTTGAACCGCCGCCACGTTGTCTACCTCGACCTCCTGCCATCTACAATTACACAAATATTCAAATTGTTAGAAACGGTTAATAACATAAAAAAAAACATAAACATAAAGTGTTAATAACATTAAAAAAACATCAAATAACATAAAAAAACTGAATTAAAATATATATAAATATATCTTTACCCAATTAATCATTATCATCATCAAATTCGTCATCATCATCATCATCACCATTTGATTCATTGTCATTATTACTATCACCACCACCATCACCGTCAACTTGACCATCACCATCCTCGTTTTTTAAATCCTCACCCTTCAAGACAATACTTTCCTCAATTGTCTTATATCTAGCCTTTTCACATTTACTACACTTGTCAAGCAAAACATCATCCTTCCAAAAGAGCATACATCCATCGGGACATGCATCAATCTTGTAATGCGGAAGTTGTAGACCTTTTACTACTTTTTTTGGTATTGTAGAATGATCGGGTCATGACATTATTACCGGGGATAACATCCTCAATCAAAGAAGCAATGCCATCAACACAAGTAAATGGCAAATTGTACTCACATTTCAAAGTTACTATCCTAGAGGCGGCTTCTAACAATGACATTTTGCTCCCTTCCTATAATGGTTTTTCACTCGCCTTTAACATATCAAAAAAGGCTTTTGCTTGTGGGTGTGGTTCTTCTTCACTCATTGGTATATGATCATTATTGAAAATATTAGACTCAAATGCATCAACTACCAGATCTCTATATGGGTTCTCATTTTGTGGGATTTGAGATTGTTCGGGAAGTGAAAAATATGATTCTCCATGAGAAATCCAATTGTAGTAGTTTGGACAAAACCCGTTTGTATAAAGATGTTCTTGAACCTCAATGTCATGTAGATATCTCATGTTTTTGCATGTAATACAAGGACACCTAAGTTTCTTTGCTACTAAATCATACTCGTCTTGTTGTCTAGCAAATTCAATAAACTCGGCAACCCCCTTTATAAATCTAGCGGTAGGACGTCTTTTCTTATCGAGTCTATCTTCGTACATCCATGTACGTTCCAACCCTCTTCATTTTAATCTAAACATTAACCCACGCAACAATAATTACAACAATATTGATTATCAATTATTACTAACTCTAGGAACATATCTATTATCAATAATAAACCAAACAATAATATTGTCAACATGGATACTAACTATACTAAAATTAACATATCACTAATTAAACTACTATCATTCTAATTAATAACATTATCAACATGGATACTAAACAACCATCAAACTAATACATACACACTTTAATTATAAAATCCTAACATTCTACTCCCTCCATCACAATTATTTATTTGCCTTTTGATTAAAACAACCATAAAAAATAATTTAAAGGGCAAACAAATGAATAAGACGGAGGGAATACTAACTTTCTACCATCAATAATACTCCCATTTATACTAATTTAGTCAATCAACAATCCTAACATCAGCAAAAACACCAATACATTGTCAATTACAACCTCGATTAACATAATGTTAACAATTTCACAAAACCCCCAATTTATATAAACCCTAACCATCAACCTACACAAACCCTAACTAACTAACCATTAGAACTTTGTAAGCATCACAACTTATACATAAACATCATAATACTAATTAAAATCATAAAATAAACAAACAAACAAGCTAAGGAATTAGATTTAGGAGAGCAAAAGACGCACCTAATTAAGGAAAAGTGACGGAAATAGAATAAGAGGCGGAGTTTGTTGGTGAGGACGGTGGTGATATCGGTGGAGCTAGTGTCGGAGTGGTGGTCGGAGAGGTGGTTAAGGAAATGGAGTAGTGGTGGTGGCGATTATGTAAAGGAAATGGGGGTTTCGGGTGATTGAAGGAAATGAGTAAAGTTGAAGGCGGATGAGTTTTGCGTGTTCTGGATAATAGACAATTTGGCGACTGATATGGCAGTCGCCAAAATGGCGACTGAAATCAGTCGCCAAATGGCTTATCAGTCGCCAATTTGGCGACTGATTTCAGTCGCCCGAGTTTTTTTGATGAAATTCAGGGGATGGTTTCAGTCGCCAATTTGGCGACTGATTTCAGTCGCCATATTCTATTTTCAGTCGCTAAATTGGCGACTACTTGTATCAGTCGCCTTATAACAGTCGCCTGAAACAAGATTTCTTGTAGTGGAATGAGGTTCTGGTTGAGATATGACATGGGATAAAGATGCAACATAAGAGGAATCAAAATCTGTCAAATCTTTAAGAATCATAGCCTGAAAGCCAGAAGAAACCTTTTTGCCAGTAGTATTTGCAACTGCTAGATTTGAGGTTTTTATGTTACAATGAAAATCCTTACACCAGGTAGGCATGGTCTTTGGCCTATCTGATCTTCTGATTGGCTGGACAGTTGTAGGCATAGGTGATACAATTGTATCATCCTGAGTAATAGTATGTTGTGGGGCTACTGAAGTTGCTGGATCTTCTGCAGGAGTAACAATTTCATCATTAATTAGATTCATGTTAGCTGTAGGAATAGGATTATGTAACTGAATGAGCTGTGATGTGGCAGGATTAACTTCTGCAAGAGGTTCATCACCAGGCTGTTCAGAGATGATGTGTTGTAGATCCTGCTTGTAAGGAAATATATTTTCTTTGAAAACAACATCCCTGCTATTAAAGCAAGTATGTTTATGTAGGTCATACAATTTGTATCCCTTTTTTCCAAAAGGGTAGCCTATCATGATACATTTCCTTGCCTTTGCTGCAAACTTATCTTTCAATCCAGGTGGAAGACTAGCATAACAAAGGGACCCAAATACTCTTAGCTCATCATATCTGGGTTGCTCATTAAATAATAGTTCAAAAGGAGTTTTCCAGTTCAGAATTGGTGTAGGCATTTTATTTATAAGATATGTAGCTGTAAGAATACTATCTCCCCAGAATTTGATTGGCAAATTTGCATGAATTCTTATTGCCCTAGCTGTTTCAACAAGATGTCTATGCTTCCTTTCAACTCTCCCATTTTGTTGAGGTCTCCCTACCATGCTTGTTTGATGAATAATCCCTTTACTGAGAAATAAATCCTAACATACTGCTTGTATAAATTCTGATCCATTATCACTTCTGAAGATCTTCAAGGATGTATTAAACTGGTTCTCTATTTGTGCTACAAATTGCTTTAATAAAGCTGGAACTTGCATTTTATTCTGCATCAAATAGGTCCATGTAGTCCTTGAAAAATCATCTACCAATGTTAGAAAATATGTTGCTCCATTGAGTGACCTTGTCTTATAAGGTCCCCACAGATCAGCATGCAGTAATTGAAAAGCAATTTTAGCATGAGATAAGCTTCTATAAAATGGAAGATTGTGATGCTTTGCTAAGGAACAAGATCCATTGTCGTAATTTTAGCAATTTCATCATTTCATTTCATGTTGATAAATAAATAGTTACGTCAACAAATCTATCAAGAAGATCTATTGTCGTAATTTATTTTTGACGTACATGTTATATACAAATACAATTCACTTTTAACCATTTTATCCCATTCATGAGTTTGATACATTAGTTTGACCTAGATTATTACACAATTCGTGTCTATATTAAGAATGAATTGAAGGTAGTACAAGCTTTAATATTTATATCTATACATTGTGCCCTAGATTCTAATTGATGAAATTTCGCAGGGAGAGATTCACAAAGATTAGATGAGTTCAAAAAACAAATCGGTTAATTCATGTGATACCGTCGAACTATGACACTTTGCACGAAATACCTAAATTTTTGCCCAAAATACTTTAACTGACCATAACTCATGAGTAGTTAAGAGTTCCGAATAAGACGATTCTTTTTTTCAAACTCCTCGGTTTTTAAGAGCTACGTTCTGAAAAGAAAAATGTATAATTCAGAATTCGTAGCTCAGAGTTCTTATATGTTAAAGTATTTTTCATTAATTAAACTTTGAGCGATTATATCTCTTACTCACGACTGCCAAACTCGACAACATTTTTTTCAAGTTTCAGTTCTTGGAAAGACGTACAGTTTGAAAAAAAATTCATTTTATTCGGAACTCTTAAATACAAGTTATGCTCACTTGAATATTTTCGGGTTGAAAAATTAGGTATCTCGTACAAAGTGTCATGGTTCGGAGATACCACGTAAATTATCCGAAAAACAAATAAAAATGAGCTTGTAATCACCACAATAAGATACTCCTATGAAGATGTAATTAATGATTACATAACTGTAAAACAGTAAAAGGGTACTCCGTACTTAATTAGCACTAAGTTTATTTTTTTTCCTAGAACATGATTAAAGGTCGTAAATGTGCATGTTAAAGGTGGGATTATAGGATTAACGAACTTGCGCACGTTGTATAATTTCCAGGCAAATTCTAAGTAGTGCAGTAAGCACTCAAATAAGTTAGATAGTGGTGATCTGATACACTGATATACCATTAATTAATAATGAAAAGTTAAGTACAATATTAAATTGATTGTGATGTTTGTGAAAGCATATAAAATTGGAAAATGAGACTCTAATTCAAGTGTTTACCACGTGATTCTTATAATCTTGCAACTCTATTAATGGCAACGGATGCCTGACGTACAAGGTACAATTACGGTACATCCTAAAGAAATTTCGTCTCATACTAAAGAGATTTCGTCATATCCAAAGGTTTGTAAGGTCGAAATACTCTAAGGAAAGCGCATTCTTGCGTGATTCGATTGGCTTATAATCACCGTTTATAGTTTCGTTTTCATTTCTGTTTTAGTGCCTTTGTAATTACTAGTTTGTAATTGTATTTTAGTTTTTATTTACTACATAACTACAACATTCTTAGAGTATTTTCTGCATTTGAAATGGAATCGATAAGAGACCTGACTTCCAAGTTCGGGAAACTTGACAAGTTCGAAGGTGTTGATTTTCGAAGGTGGCAAAAGAAAATGCACTTCTTTCTCACTGCTTTGAAGGTTGTGTATGTTCTAAGTACTCCCATGCCGGAGATAATGGGAGATGAAACACTTGCGGAGATTCAATGCAAGCGGAACAAGTAGGAAAACGATGACTACATATGTCTTGGTCACGTCCTTAATGCTATGTCCGATTCTTTATTTGATATTTATCAAAATGTTGAGTCCGCTAGAGACTTGTGGAACCAACTTGAGTCAAAATACAAGGTTAAGGATGCTTCTAGTAAGAAGTTCCTTGTCGGTAATTTTATGAATTATCGCATGGTCGATACTCGACCAGTGACGGAACAATACAACGAATTGCTCCGGATTTTGGGGCAATTCGCTCAACATAAAATGGAGATGGATGAGTCTATTTCGGTGTCTAGCATAATAGACAAGTTACCTCCTTTATGGAAGGATTTTAAACACATGCTTAAACACAAAAAAGAAGAGTTGAGTCTTATTCAACTTGGTAGTCACTTGCGCATAGAGGAATCTCTAAGGGCGCAAGATGGCGGTAAAGGAAAAGGTTAAGATGTTATGGGATCCTCTTCCGTCAATATGATGGAAAAGGGAGAGGGTTCCAAGAACAAGCTCAAGGGGAAGAAACGCCCCTACAACACCAATGATGATGAGTCTAACAAAACACCGAAAGGTGCTTGTTGGACTTCTGGAAAGACCGGGCATTTTAATATGATTGGTATGTGTTGAATGAATTGTATAAGACTCATATGTTGTTGGGTATTTATGGTGGAATTATGTTGGGTAATCTATCGATTTTGTGTTGAATTATATGTTTATGATCATCAATACATGTTTGCTAATCATTCATGAAGTTTGTCGTGGATATGTTGTGATTCACATGATAGTCTTGTTGTTTTAGACGGTTTGAGTTGGAATCATCATTGGGAATTGTGTCGTGTGAAGTTTGTGCGTGTGAACCTCTGTACGCATGTCACTCGGCCGAGTAGAGAGGCTACTTGATCAAATAAGGCCTACTCGACCGAGTGAATATGAGTACTCAACCCCCCTCCCTCTCCCCCTTCTTGAGGCTAATAGATCGAATGCTTAGGCCACTCGATCGACTAATGTCATTCAACCAAGCCCCATGTTCACTCGACCGAGTGCACCTGAGACCCCCTATCCTAATCCATTCTACTCAACCGAGTGATTAGGTCACTCGACCGAGTGCCCTTGGCTACTCGGCCGAGTGTGCTCAATAGATGAGACCCTGCTTATGTTTAATCGATCGAGTACCCCATATACGCGACCGAGTTGGTACTCACTCGACCGAGTACCTCCCCTATTCGACCGAGTACCTGAGAGTTATAGCTTTTCGTTGTTTATCTTTTGCCTAATGTTATATGTATGATTCATTATCTCTCGTATATCATCGGAGAACCCACTTTATGCCCATTCTTATGTTCATGACGCTTCTTGGATGTTTCCTCTTGCATATTGGTCTTTACCTTGAGTAGTCGGTTATATCGTGATTGTTGGATGGAGTTGAGCTCTCATTTCCCGTTTGTCCCTTATACTTTTTGGACTTAAGGCCGAATTGATGAGGGTACTTTATTCTCGTATGCTTTTTGCATATGGTAGTGTGTGTGTAACGACATTTTTGTTGGATGGCGAATGCGCAGCATTGATCAACCTGGCCGTCAAATGTTGCACATGTGCGAGGTGGTGTCATTATGCATTGTGTGCTAGCTTGACCTTGTTTTACCTTTATTTAGATATTTTGTTACGGTATGTGTGTCGTGTTTTAGGATTGAGGATACTCTTCTGCCTTCTTCAGACCTTTCTTTACAGTATGTGTGCCATGTTTCCGGTTTGGGGTACTCGAATTTCGTTACGATATGTGTGGCATGTTTCGAGCCTCAGAAGCGAAAGGTTCCATCGCTTGTCGAATCAGGAAACGTTCATCCCGAGAGTCGGACCAGGTTTAGACTAGGACCGTCTGGTTCCATAGACGGCTTACCAGAAGGATTGAGTCTTATCTTGTCTTGCTTAGTGCCGATACTTTGTATTACCGTGACAGTATGATTGGATTGTTTGGATGACGTGTCTCATGGCTGTATTGTTTGATGATATTCTTGGCTATGTCTTGTGTATCTATTATCTGAATGTCCCTTTTTTGTCTTACCCCGTTACTAACCTCGTCGATCATAATAGATATATGTATGATGTATGCTTATATGTTCAATTTGCTTTTGTTTTCTTGTGATATGACTGGGAGAACCCCGAGTTACTCCCCATTGACTGTGACATTCATGTTTCATGAATGAACAGGTGCAGGTTGATGCTTATTTGAGTGAGACTAGTGTGAGCTAGCGGGCGTCGACATCATCGACGATTATCTTGTCGCTTAGATCTTATTTTGACTTATAATCGTTTTGCGAGACCTAGTTCCCCTTATATCTACTTATGTACTTTGTCGTTTACCTTTGTATGGTGACTCTGTGTATTTATTTTATCAAAAGTGTTTAAAACTACGCATATTAATGATGCATGTTTTGTATGTTTTGTTTACTGTTATCGCGGAGGTTCACAGTTGTTATCAAAGCTACAACGCTCTCGACGCGCGTACGTGTACCCCAAACTTAATATTAACTTAACCTGGAATAATGAATGAGAGAAGGGTATGCCACAATAATCTGTCACGCTTAATCGTCACAAAAGGCGAAGTTGTGACGGAATTTTCGTCATAAAAGTAATTTGTGACGGAATTTTTGCCGCATGTCTGAAGTTCGGGTCAAACTTATGGTCAACAAAAGTCAACATTTCTGACGGAAATTCCGTCACAAATGTTAACTTATGTTGACCAAGGGACTTTCTTGCTCAACAAAAGTCAATTTTTAAAGGTCCGGATTTTTGACGGAATTTCCGTCACAAACATTGAATTCTGTTGACCAAGAAAGTCACTTGGTCAACAAAAGTCAATGTTTGTGATGGCAGTTCCATCACAAGATTCCATATTTGTGACAGAATTTCCGTCACAAAAATTGAATTCTATTGACCAAGAAAGTCACTTGGTCAACAAAAGTCAACGTTTGTGACGGAAATTCCGTCACAATTATGGACTGTTGTGACTAAATTTCCGTCACAAATGTTGACAAGAAGGTCATTGGGTCAGCATAAGTCAATAGTGTTGACGGAAAGTCCGTCACAAATGTTGACTTTTGTGACATAATTTCCATCACAAGTTAAAGCAATAGATTATGTAAACAGCAGGTTAGCACCAGCCACAATGCAAAATTGCATTGTTTCAAAATCGCCAACCCGTGCGGTAAACCATACAAATCCATCGACCGCAAATTGGGAACCAATTTCATTGTTGGTTGCAAAGCAGGAATCACATAAAAACATGTATCAACACCAAACATAACAATGAAACACTCAATTACATAAACATAATTGTCAAAAGTCTTCAAATTTACAAAATACATGTAAAGAAAAGGTTTATGGTTCATAATCACAACCTAACATTTTCTAGCCTAAGGGGGAAACATGACAACCAAATTCGTGACGACCGTCGTCCGCGAAGAGCCTCGCCTCCATCACAACCGTAACCCACCCACCTCCACCTTGGCCACCAAGCTCCTTTATTTACCACTCCTTACAACGTCCTCAACCCAAGCGTTTCCCTTATAATCAGCCACTACTAACTAAGATCACCGACCATCTTCGTCTCTCCTCCAAACGCCACGCACCTCCTCCAATCTATCGTGTAATTGACGGGCATAGCTGAGGCCTGAGAATTCATCACTGTCGTCATGATTTCCATCACCACATATCTCCATTCTCTTGTCTTAGGTGTCGATGTCGACACAACATTGCTCGTGCATGTCTACTTCTTTATCACTTTATGTATGTCGTGGGTGGTTAATGGACAAAGTCTCCATGTCGGTCATGTGGGAATGAAATGGTGGTTCCATGGATAAGGTGGAGGTGCCGAGGTAACGACGTAGGGAAGGAGTATAGGTAATCTGGTGCGATTGAAAGTAGGATTCGATGGCAGTTTAAATTGTTGATTTTTGGTGGTGAGCACGGTGGTTCAAGCTCTCTACTATGGTGGCTAAGAAATATGGTGAGGAGGGAGAGACAAAATTAGTGGTAAGACTGATAGAAGACAACAATGGTAAGTAGGTGATAACTTAACTTGAGGGTATGTAGCCAAGTCATTTCATTTCCAAATAGTTTCGTACTCTACCAATGTTCTCCCTTCGTTAATATTTGTCCAAAAGCAAACGTAAACTATGTTGAGAAGTCCAATGATGATAATTATGAAACATAATTATTTCATCTAAACTTGTGCTAGTCTACATTCAAACTCACATTTCCTATGTTCAAACTCACATTTTCTATGTTCATATTCACATTTCCTATGTTCATGCTACCTCTCTATCCTCACCATAGTTAATGTAATTCTCCTAATCTAGTCAGTAGCTTGTATAAATACTTGTACTCACCTCTTTGTAATCATTCATTCAAATACAACTTCTCTAAACTTCTATATGGTATCATAGAAAGGTTTCAATCTTCTCTATAAATCACTAACCCCTTTCAATGTCAGGTGCAACTATTCCCAACCCGGATGAGCCCCTCAAACCCCTCATTCTCCTCAACGTGCACTCCATCGCCAAACTCGATGGCTCGAACTACCGTCAATGGTGTCTCCAACTTGAGTCGCTTCTTGATGGCTACGGGTAGTCCTCCTTCATTGATGGAACCGCACCACCACCACAAACAATACCCGGCCCCGACAAACAACTCAACCCCAACCCCGCGTACAATACATGGTATAGGCAAGACAAGTTGTTGTTTAGTGTCGTGGCAAGCACTCTCACCGCGTCTGTCAGCCCCCTCCTCATTCGTGTGTCTACCACCCGTGAAGCATGGGATATTCTCAAAACATCTTATGCTCGCCCCTCTCGTGGTCACATCAAAGAACTTCGCCACAAACTCAAAAATATTACCAAAGGCTCCTTGTCAATTTCCGACTATATGACAAAAATCAAGTCTACCGTCGACGAACTCGCTCTTCTTGGCACTATCATTCCCAATGAGGATATTACTGACCATGTCATTGATGGTCTTGACTCCTCCTATCAACCTGTCATCGATGCTATCAACGCTCGAGACAACCCTATTCCCTTTCCCGAACTTCTTGAAAAATTAATTTATCGCGAACTCACCCTTCTTCAAACCGAGTCTCGTCCTACCACAAACTTCCCCGTTGTCGCCCACCCAACCTACGCCCGTCACTCCTTCTCCCACCATCACCCCTCTCACTCCGCTGCCCCCTCTCCAACACCCGACTCTCAGCCCAACCAAAACCCCAAAAATCCCTTCAAAGGGAAGTGCTAATGGTGTCACACACAAGGCCACACTCTCTTCTATTGTCCCGTCTTCAAATCCCTGTATCCCGACATCAAAATCCCTCCCTATGTTCGAACCCCTGCCCCCAGGCCAGTTCCACTGCCTTGACCCCACAACCGGTCCCTAAACCGTGGTTGTTGGACAGTGGTGCATCACACCATGTGACCTCCGACCTTGACAACCTTGCTCTCCACCAACCATATGATGGTACCGATGAAATCGTCATTGGCGATGGTTATGGCCTCCAAATTCTCAATACTGGTTCCACCTCCATTTCTTCTTTTAAATACATAATGTTTTTCATGTCCCTTCTATGCACAAAAATATAATCTCCGTCTCCAAATTTTTTCTTGACAATAACGTAACCATTGATTTTTGCTCTCATTCTTTTGTTGTTAAGGACTCTAATACCGGCGCCACTCTCTACACCGGATTAGCAAAAGATGGTGTCTACTATTGGCCTTCGTCGTCTCCACCTCAAGCCTTCGCTGCCTCCCTCACTCCGGTCGATCTACACCACCGTTTCGGCCATCCTCATTTCTCTGTTTTAAAGCAAATCATTTCTTATTTTGATTCAAAATTAAATGTTTCTAATAATGCTTGCAAACCTTTTCATTTATATAAAAGTCATAAATTACCCTTCTCTGTGTCGTCTTTACAGTCCCAATTCCCTCTTGAAGTTATTTTTAGTGACCTATGGTCATCTCATATTTACTCGATCGACAACTTTAAATATTACGTAATATTTGTAGACCACTTTACTAAATTTACATGGCTTTTTCCCCTAAAGAAAAAATCCGACACACATAACACATTTTAGCCTTTAAAAATCTTGTTGAACGACATTTTTCTCGCCCAATACTTACTTTTTATTCTGACAATGGCGGCGAATTTGAAAAACTTAAACCCGACCTTGCCCAATTTGGAATTCAACATCTTACATCACCACCCCACACCCCGGAGCACAATGGCTTTGCGGAACGACGACACCGCCACATCGTAGACACCGGTCTTGCTCTTCTCGCCCACGCCTCTATGCCCCTTTCGTATTGGCCATATGCCCTACAAACCGCCGTGTACCTTATTAACAGGATGCCCACACCAACACTTCAAAATACATCTCCTTACCATCGTCTTTTTAATCAAATTCCCAAATATGTCAATTTTCACAACTTTGGTTGCCTCTGTTTTCCCTGGCTCCGACCCTACACTCATCATAAACTAGAGGCTCGATCCATCGCGTGTGTTTTCATCGGTTACTCTCCTTCCCAACACTCCTACCTTTGCCTTGACCCTACCACTAATTGCGTCTATAGCTCGCGTCATGTTCGCTTTGTCGACACCACATACCCCTTCGCCTCCTCCACGCCCACCACTGAACCTCCCCTAACCTCTGATAATTGGTGCAATGTCACCATTCCCGTCATCAATCCCACTCCTACACCTACCCCTACCACTCCAGCCTCCCCCCACCCCCCGTGTCAACCACCCTATGCCTTCTCTTCCCCCTCTCCACCTCCTCCCCCTCCCCCGCCGCCTCCACCCCACCCCCATGCGACTCGAGCCTCCCACAACATCTTCAAACCCATCAACAAACTCAATCTTAATGCCCAACTCCAAAATCCCGAGCCTACCACAATCAAACAAGCCCTTATTGACCCTACGTGGCGAGCCGCCATGGAAACCAATTTCATGCCCTTCGCCACAACGATACTTGGGACTTAGTTCCTCCCTCTCCCGACCAAAATGGTGTGGGTTGTAAGTGGGTCTTTCGCACAAAATACAACCCCGATGGCACCATCCATAAACATAAAGCCCGTCTTGTTGCCAAAGGGTTCCATCAGCGACCTGGTATTGACTATTCGGAAACCTTCAGCCCCGTCATCAAACCTGCCATGGTTCGTCTACTTCTTAGTCTTGCCGTCACCAATAATTGGCCGCTTCGTCAACTTGACATCAATGATGCCTTTCTTCAAGGCACCCTCACTGATACCGTCTACATGACACAACCACCCGACTTTGTTGACCCTGCCAAACCATCCTATGTATGCAAGCTCCGCAAGGCTCTCTACGGCTTAAAACAAGCCCCGAGGGCTTGGTACAATGAACTCCGCTCGTATCTCACTTGTTCCGGCTTCAAGAACTCCATTTGTGATACTTCTTTATTTATGTACCATGGCTCTTCTAACCTATTTGTCCTTGTGTATGTTGACGATATAATTGTTACAGGTTCTTGTGCTTCCGACGTTGATGCCTTCATCGCCGCCCTTTACGCTCGCTTCTCCCTCAAAGATCTTGGTCCCCTTTCTTACTTCCTTGGTGTCGAGGTCAAACCGTGCTCCCTTGGCCTCTTTCTCAACCAACACAAATACACTGTTGATCTTCTTGCTCGTGCTCGCATGTCTGATGCCAAAGCCGCCACCACACCTATGGACTCCACTGTGAAACTTGGTCTCGATCCTGGTTCCCCCTATGATGACCCGACAGGTTACAGGGCCCTTGTTGGAGGCCTCCAATACCTCTCTTTAACTCGCCCTGACATTGTCTATGCCGTGAACAAACTATCTCAGTTCATGCACGCCCCTACAATCTGTCACTGGAATGCTCTCAAGTGGCTCCTTCGCTATCTTGCGGGTACAGTTTCCCATGGTATCTTCATCCATCGTCACTCACCTTTGAATCTCCATGCCTACTCTGACTCCGATTGGGGTGGCAACCCTGATGATTTTACCTCCACTGCTGCCTACATTGTTTATCTCGGTCGCACACCCATCTCTTGGAGCTCCAAGAAACAGCGCACCGTGGCCCGTTCTTCCACCGAAGCTGAATATCGTGCTATTGCCAATGCCACTGCTGAACTTATTTGGCTCACCAACTTGCTCTCTGAACTCCAGATTTCGCTTCCTGCTACCCCAGCCGTGTATTGTGACAACATCGGTGCTACGAGTCTAAGTGTCAATCCGGTATTCCACTCCCGAATGAAACACGTAGCCCTTGACTATCATTTCATTCATGAGAAAGTTCAAGCCGGTTCATTGCGTGTTGTTCCCATCGCTAATGACGATCAACTCGCCGACGCTCTTACAAAACCACTGCCTCGTCCACGGTTTCAAATGCTTATGTCCAAGATCGGTCTTTCCCCACGGCCGCCCGTCTTGCAGGGGGATGTTGAGAAGTCCAATGATGATAATTATGAAACATAATTATCTCATCTAAACTTGTGCTAGTCTACATTCAAACTCACATTTCCTATGTTCAAACTCACATTTTCTATGTTCATACTCACATTTCTTATGTTCATACTACCTCTCTATCCTTGCCATAGTTAATGTAATTCTCCTAATCTAGTCAGTAACTTGTATATAAATACTTGTACTCACCTCTTTGTAATCATTCATTCAAATACAACTTCTATAAACTATTTACTAGAACGAAGGAAGTAAAACATACTAACAACTAACAAAAAAAAAATTATCCAAAGTCCTAAGTCTCCACTATATACTAAAAGATTAAGAAAACTCCAAAAATATTCCCGCTTAAAATACATCCCCTATTTTGATGTAATCCTTTGATATCATCCCCTATCCGGCTATCTACTTAAATCTCTTGATTACTTTTGTTATTTTAATTTTTTTTTTCTCAAATTACAATGATGACAAAGGTTAAAATTAAAATCAATGAATTATCAAATTACAATCTATAATCAAACAATACACTAAAAAGTAAAACTCTACATATAATGTCCATGTATTACACGAAGTCTATGCTGGTTAACCTTATCATGAGTATATGAGACCATTAATTAGGCGAGATGGGGATAAGAATATTGCTATCAAATTATAGATTGTTTGATGGTTACCTTGTCGAAAACTTGAGAATGACATGGAGAAATGAAGACGTGCGTGGAGTAATTGGGCATGCTAGCTACAAGTGGGATACGCGTTTACTTTGACTTTTAATATTGTTTTTCTTTTTTACTTTTAATAATTTTATCCCTTATAATTAGCGACTACTCGTATGTCGTACGGAGTACAACGCTTGAGAGGCAATTAGCGGAGGATTTAGCAGTAACTAATCTGCCACCTTTTCATTCAACAGCCAAATATTCATTTACTTTTTCTAATTTTGTAAAAGTTTTTTAAAAAAGGTAAATAAATAAATGAGACAAAAAATGGTAAATTTGTCAAGTTATCTAAAACAAGCTATATGAAAATGATTTAAGCTGAGGAAGTAGCATTATTCATTTCGTAGATATGTTTGATAACAAAAAAATATGGCATCGTAAGTATATGAAAATCTCTGATTTCGATTAGTGTTTGTCATGCTGTTATGTTGCTAGGCAAAAAGTATGGCATCATAAGTAGAAAGTCAAATGTGTTATGTGTTTGCTATAGTAATGTACCTACAAAATAGGTCAATAGTTAGTCCTTTGCAGCGGGCTTATAGTAAGGTGTAATAGACCGACCCACAGGTACGGGAGTTTCCATCCTAAAAGCAATTGATGATAGGAGAAGGGTGATAGGAGAAGTAGCTCATTTACTTATAAGCTAGTCCCTTCTCTCTTTTTTCTATCAATGTGGGACAATGCCGTAACACACACATGAGAAAAAACCTCAATACCGTATAATATTATCAGCTTATACGATGTCAATATGTATATGGGATAATGAGATGGGGATACGGCCGGGTGATACCAAGTTATAGTACTAAGCTTACATTCGATAGGTACACATAGAGAAAGTTGTCACGGATTATCTAGTCTCCTTCTTCAATGAATGTTTTTTTTTTGTGGTACATGTCATCCGGTTTAATCCAGATTCAAGTCTTGTACGACCATTTTAGGACGGTTAAGCCTCCTTTATCATGAGTTTTAACACTGTTTCATTTTCAGGTCTTAAATCTAAGACCTTTAGTTAAGTTAGAAAAATCATCGCCGGTCAATCTAAAGTGTTTATGGGTCCCTCACTTGCTCGGTGAGCTAGAGTGTAAAGTCCCAAATTTGAGTTTAATCTTACCGACTATGGAACATTATTGGAACCTAAAATATAGGCTGCTACTTGCTGGCCAACGAGATGTACAATGTACTTTATAAAATGTCAAACTTTAATTATTATTAAGAAATAAATGATGAGTTGAATTTACATCTAATTGACCAATTATAATAATGAACTACCAAGTTGCATGAATTACTTGAATCCCATCTCAAAGTCCAAAAGTTAATACGAATGAACAGCTACACTAATTTGGTACGTTACTCGCATACACTTTTTTTTTTTCTTTTTGAGCGGATAATTGACTAGCATCCATTACATATACCGTGAAAACTACGAATTTATTAGAAAAATCTAAAAGGGTAATTTTGTTTATGTAATTTTGTTCTACGATATTGGTGTATTGTAATAATGTCAATACGATTTTATCTCTTCGGTAATTTCGTTTGGCATGGCATAATTGTGCTAAACGTGTTGAAATGGATACCTATTTTGTGCGTGAGAACGAATATCGCGGTGAATCCACATCTTGCATATGCTAATACACAAATTAAATTCTCATTTAAGACGGATATTTCTGTCTTAACCTTGAAATGTATCAAATAACCTATCAGTTCATATATATATAAGACAAAACACACTTAGATATTAACAAAAAGATTAGTTTTATTTATGCAAGTTGTTGAATTTATACCTTGAATCGGTTTAGTTGCCACTTCGAGTGACTATGCTGGGGTCTCGCTGCCTGGTCAGCGAGTCGGGGTCCAGGGGTGAAACATACAGGTGGGGGCTCGGGGGCGTTGCCCCCGAAACCTAAACGGTATATATTAATCTGTTTGGGCTAGGAATCTGCTTTGGGCTTTCTAGGTTTTCTGCCTTAGGTTTTAGAGAATAATATATACACTCTCTAAGCCTAACCCTAGGAGTCATGCATGTCATAACATTCTGAATCTGAATCTGAAAATTCTGTAAAACTCCTCAACATTAATAAAACTCCCCTCCCTTCTGCCTTCTGAACGTAGCTAACACACCGTTGGTGAAATTAATAACATTAATAACTTGTATTGTTGTGACATGCATTAACGGATTAACGCTTGTATTGATGTGACATTAACAGCAAGTGCAGTGACACTATCACTTTAAAGGCCTTCCATGGGTAGTATTCGATGATTTTCCCTCCCGTCTCAGCGTATTAATGAATTTAACACGTTCAAAAAACTTTTTGTTTCGATCGTGGAGATATGATATACTCCGTACTATATTGTACGGAGTAGCAAAATAACGATGTATTTTAAGTAACCTCCAACGTCTGGCTGCCGACTGGGACGACTTTCCAGTTCTAGTAAAGGTTGCATTGAATAAAAGAGTATCGATCACTCAAAAACACAAAAATGAGGTTGACTTTTTATTAATTTCAGTACATGAAATCGGATAGACTTTCATGTCAGTTAGCTGACTACTTAACAATGTAGACAACTAGACATGTACTACGTTATTTCACATGCCTTTGTTTTCATTTTCAGGACAAAATTGAAATAATGTAATCCATCACATTTTGTAGTTAGTCTCATGACAAAATCATTCAATATCGTAAAATCGTCTACTTGTACAAGATTAGTTGTCACACGCGTAATTGTACAAAGGTTATAGTCACTCTTACACTCAAGATCAAGATTGCAAAAAATGTTATGGCTCATCTATATTGACAATTGCGTTGACAACAAGTCATGTCTTGTGACGGACATATCTGTCACAAATTTACGTCGGGTCAAGTACTACCTATGTGGGTAGGTAAGACAAAACAGAAAGCTACTCCCTAAGCACTTTAATGCTTTTGTGTTATCTACCCACATGGGTATTGGGTAGTATTTCACCGTCGCAAACTTGCGACGGATATGAACGTCACAAATGAGAATTTGTGTTACGGTGATCAATTGTTATTTCATAATATGGCAAATGCGGACAACGTAATTAGTTATGCTGGAAATGAAGTTGATCATTCAATTAGATTTCAAATAAAATAATAGAGACTGAAGTATTTTAGGGGTGCAATGTATGGTACACCAATAGCAGTTGCAAGTTATAAGCAGAGATAATGAAGACAGTATTGGTGAATATGAATATGATAGTTTATCATTACCATAGTTTGATAGTATATATCAATGAAACATATATAAGTAGATTAAAAACTACAATTAGTCAATTAATACATAATCCTAGAATTTAATCTTAGAGCAAAGAATTTCATCTCCACAAGCGATGACCGGATTCCGACAAAGGGGACAAGAGTTGCTAAGGGAGAGCCATGGAGAAATACAAGGGACATGGTATATATGTCCACACGGTATTTCCTTACCCGTCTGCTCACGACAAAACCCTTCCATGCACACCGAGCAAACCACATTGTTTGTTGTTGTAGCCACTGTCGGCATATCTGTCAGCCACATAGCGGGGGAGGATTCTGGTGCTACGCTATCATTTATATCATTATCCGGGGGACAAGATATATAATTTGATGGTAGCATTGTTAGAGCTTCATCAAGATCAAAAGCTAAATCTAGGGAGAAATGTGCATAACTATCCATATTTTTGGAAAACCAAAGAGTTTTTTTTTTTTTTTTTTTTTTTTGCTTTTTTGAGAAGAATGGAGGAGTTGATTGAGATATTGAACCAAGTGAGTTCGATATTATATAGAGATTAGAGAATAGAGATCATGTTATGTAGGACAATGTTTATGGTTAAAGAAAATGAAAGATTAACAAGATTATTAAAATGGAAAAGGTCAAGGGTAATGTATCGAATAAGGAGGCGTATTTATAACCAAGTGGTGTTTTTAATATATGAAATTTATGATTATATACTATACAAATGCTCATCGTGGGTAGCCACTACTTGATGACCTTGTTTGACTTTAAAATCGCGTTAAGAAAAGACTTTAAAACCCGTAAATAAAACTTTATCATAGCTTGTATACAAAATTATAGTTCCCGTCTTCAATGAGAATTTGTGATACAAAATAAAAATAGTACGTCTATGGAAATTCTTCTTGAATCCGTGCAATTCAATATGGCTGTTTCGTAAATGATTTCTAAATGAGGCTGCGATGGGAATTTCGAAATTCAGTGAGAGTTAATGAATTCATTTGAATAGAGAGAGTATTAGACATGTAGTTTGTATAGTAGTACAAAACACTGGAGACGAGGATCTCCAAATTCTGGCATTCAAGGTCTCTCGAGGTGGATCTCATAAACAACAATTAACTACGATTCTAGCCCTCAAAATCCATGTGATCGACAAAAATTCATATCGACAGATGTATGTATTTTGATATTATGTCACTGAAGGTTCCACACACCAGATGTCGTAAGCCACGTCCTTCGAGGTGACGCGACATGATTTTAAGTTCAGCAAATGTCTTGAAGAAGTCTTCTCAAAGCCATAGAGGGGAAGTAGATTAGTAGATCTTCTTTTTTACCCAGAAAAGTAGCACAACAACTCCAATCACAATTGCAACAGGTGCCCATTTCCGGATCAAGGCCTACAAGAGACAAGATCAACATAAACGTATTTTTCATATAAAATGGGGAATCAATTATACTCACCATAGTCATATACATGTTCGGTTCCATTTCAATTGAGTTATAGACTTCATGAATTACCCAACATTTTTTTTGGTGATATTTGATGCAATTTCAGGGGTTACTTAGAAACCGTCTCTTAATGTTAGCAGAAGGTCAAGGGTGCTTACATTTGTTCCCCTATTCCGCCATTCTGTTCAATAAACCATGTACAGTACTTCTTGAAGGGAGATGTAAAGAGGGGTCTATCTAATATAACTAACCTGACGATTTAGGTCTTTTGCTTTGTCAGCATAAATCCGCGATTCTGACGTTAAACGGCTGGACATTTGGCTGACCTCTACAAAATCAGAATGAAAATAAATGATAAATCATAGAGCTCATCATCATTACAACAGTTGAAACAACCACCTCATAAAACTCCTGCAGAAATGAGAAGCGTCTGAAAACATAAGCCCAATTTCACCGAATAATCCCATTTGACTTGTTTCACCTCATAACAGAAGTGAAATTGGTCTATAAAATGAAATTGAAAGAACATAAACAGGTTTGGCCATATAACACAATCTAAAACTTAAATATACAACTGAAGCCTGAGCTGGACTCTCGTGTAAACAGGTCATTTATCATTTCATTGAAGCAGATTCAAACAAAGTTAAAAAGCCAATTTGCAATGCCTACTATAGTGGTAGTCCAAATTGCTTCTTCTTACGAGGAGAAACATGGGACATTATAGTTTCATGCTACCGAGTAGATCAGGAGATCAATTATCTTGCAACAAATTAGATGGAGTAACAATCATTGTTTTTGGGATACAGGGACTATCAAACAGAATGTTATACACGTCACCAACCTAACGGGACAGAAAACATGTCTAAAAGCCAAAACACAAGATGAGAAGCCAAGGCAGTGACAAAATACACAAAAACCAAATGAAGCAGAAACTCGGAAAATGTGACATTCAAATATCAAAACCTTATTGGAAAGACTCGGTGCTACTTATCTTCTAAATATGCTCAGAGTTAAATTCCAAAAAATTTCTAATAGAGACCTTAATAAACTAAACAAATCCACACGACTAATAAATGGTCAATGAAACTCAACATTTCCAAATGTCAGCCTAGAAATAGAACTTTAAACTGGCATGCCAGTAAGACTTGCAGCATGGTCTTGCATCTGCGTTCCCAAAATCAAGAGACGCTCATTGAGGAGCTATGAAATGTGATAATTCCAAGTTTCCAACCACCAAATGGAATAGGACTAAAGATTCTTTAGTATCAAGAAAACTCATATGAAACACATACGGATTTGAACAATGGTCATGGTCCATTGTCGGCAACTGCTCAATATAAACAATTATAACAATGGTCAGCAACATCAGGCCTTCTTCACTCACTTAACTGGTACCTCTAACAAAATGTCCCTATCTTAGCAGACCCATACCTATGAACTTGCTTACCACCTCAAGAAACTTTCACTGCACAAGTGGTTCTGTTACAAGGGGTCAGGCACAAGATATCTACTAATGCCTGCAAATTGGAGTTCAGCTCAAAGTATATGAACTTGCTTACTGGCATACATGAACTCTTCTCTTATCTTTGACAATCAATCCTAAGGATAATTGTTTCCAGCCAAACAGAGAATAGCTTCAAAAGGTAGGCCTCCCCTAGTATAGCATTAAAAGTTCCAACTTCCAAGCACATCTATTCAATGCAGAGACAAATAACACACACTGAATATACTCAAACATAAGAATCACTTACGGTCCAGTTTTTCACCGACACCAAGAACTTCTTGTACATTTCGAGTCATAATTTGGTGGACTTCATACAGCTCATCATTTAGCTTCGACATATTCCTCTGTGTACGTGTATCCTGATACAACTTCTTTGTTTTCTGAATAAATGTGTCTATCAAATGCAACATGAATCAGTACAAGTGTCTTGAACGCATAACTATAACTTTGAAATGAAGACACACATAGAAACACGTGTGACGTACCAAACTTGATGAATGCATAAGGTCTAGCAGCTGTCTCTATCTGATTCCCATTCACCCGTTCAAATTCATTCTTCAGATCTTCCAAGTATTGAAATGCCAGCTTCTTCGGGTAGGCACGGTCACACATTGTCAGGTAACAAACACGGCCCTCAATAATATAGCTGTGAAGCAATGTTAAGGTCATACAGAAAAGTCATCCCTGATTTTCTTTTGGGGCAAAGCAAACTCCATAGGGCTTAAAGTTGGGTGTCACAATTTGTGATTCTTCAGTATCGATACATTAAACAAACAATTCAATAACATGTACTCCTTTAAGAATTGCAATATGCCTTTTTTTCAAAAAGATATTCTAAAATTTACAGGAAACCGCAGTTAAATAACGATGCAAGACTCAGATATCACTGCCATGTTAAGTAAACACACTTGTACGCTGATGATGCTAAATCAAGCTACTCATAGAGTTAGCAAGCATAGATATTTAGATATTGAAGAAAAGGCAAAAAGTCTAATAGTTAAAGGGAAATGTATTGATCAAAAGCCCTGTTAGCAAACTAACTCATTAGACCGGCTAAAGGCTGCCAATTTTTGCAACCAGTTTCTCTAGTAACAATAGTTCTCTTTTAACCAAAGAATACCAAACATTCGACCTTCTTTGTCAGCTAAATTAGTAAATAGGCAAAAAAATATTACAAGAATCAAGTATCCTGTCAATTAGTTTTAATACCATTCACCCAAGAAACGAGGCTTAAAAGTTACTGATAACAACCAAGATTTTACCAATTACACTCAGACCAGTATACATAAATTCTGTTACAAGTTCACAACCACTGGCAGGAAAAAAGAGGGGGAATCTCAATGACAAAGTAGCTATCCAAACATTCAAGTGTTCAAATAATACACAATAGAAAGATAAACACATGTTTACTCACATATATAAACCTTTGTGGTTTACTCAACTAAAATGTTATAAACAATCAAACTGCAAATTCTACCAATAAAACCGAACGTTGATAAAGGCCCCCATTTCTTCCACAAGAACTAATAGTAACTACCAGCTTCCAAAGTTAACGCTTCTCAAACCACAAAAAATAGTCCCCATATGTACACAACGAAAACCATTATCTGAAGTCTAATCCTAAACCTCGCCATATAAGACCAGTCAAGCACCATCAACATCAACAAAATCTAGTTAATTCCAATGGTCCAAGAAACTTAATTGGAGGCCAATGTAATTATCATTTTGGATATGCCTCATTCACAATCATGGCGAAGTCAATTCAAATGTTTCCAGAAGTGAAATATCTATTGTTTTTATGTTTCAGGATAGTCCATACACACTTACCTACACAGATTCTCTAGCTCAAGCGCTCAACTATGTCGTTTTTAGGAATAATTTGGGGATAGGGGACAATTCCCATCCACAATATCAAAACAGATGGCATAGATAAGGCTTGGTCTACATACAACTTCAAGAATGCAAATCCTACAATAACAGATTAACAGCAACAGCAACAGCAACCCCAACCTCAACCCAATGACTTATAGGATCTCGCAAAAAGTGGGATAAGTGAGATCGGATGTATGTGACTTATCCCTTATATTACAAAATGCGACTTTATCCCCTATATTACAAGCAGGCTATTTAAGCATGACCCTTTATAAAGCTTACGTCGGGAATTGCATCGAATAACTGCCACATCACAATACAAAGAAGTGATGCGTTTGATTGAGCCATTTTGCTTTGCATATCATAATCCTAAAAGCAAAAATCGGCGCGACTTTGGCTCCGAGAGTTAAAAACACAATGCATATCCTCTTTAAAACCAAAATAACAAAAAATCAACCTTTTAAAGATTAGCAGCATAATAAAGTAGTAAAATAAAACCGAAAATGCAGAAAAAGGATACTGAAAAACATAAGGACCGGTTTCAACCGACATTCTAGAAGGATCATTTAAACCTTTAGAGAGATTCTTAAACAAAGCTTTAATTTGTTGCTTATAATAATCAACGTCTTGTACATCACGTCCATCATCTAAACCTTCTGCTAATGGTAAACCGTCAGTTATACGCGCAATCATCGTAACTTTCACCATGATTTTCTGCAATTTTCCGCAATCACTTCAATTTCAGCTAGGGTTTATCAATTTGGGGGAAAATTACAAGTATCAAATTCATAGCGTAATTAGAGTAAATAGAATTGTTACCTGAATTGAGAATTGAGAGTTTAATTACAGCAGAATTTGTTGTTGATGATGATGATGATCTTTGGATCGTAAGGTTTGGAATTTGTGACTATTTTGGATCAATGCCGAATTAAAACGTAGTCGATTTTTCGAAGCTATTAACTGTTGAGGAGGAGTCTATGGCTCTCTGCGATTTATATTTTTTTTTTGGGGATTTGGATTTTTTTTTAATTTTTCAAATAAGGAAAAAAAAAATCTGAAAATGTGTATTTATTGATAAAAAAAAATAATCTTAAAGCATGTTTGGCATCTTCATTCTATTAAAATAAGAACATTTAAAGCCGCCACATTGATCCAGCTCATCATGTTAGTTTTCTTTTTATTTTTTTATTTTTTTTATTTTATTTTTTTTCTGCATTTTATGTATCAGTTTGCTTTTTAAATTTAAAGAAATACAATAATTTGAACATTTTAATAATCCTAAATTATGAATTAAAACTTTACATTAATAATAAATTACATTGATGTGTCAAAAATCTTGAAAATTAATAATTTAAAATTACAATCAGCAAAAAATTACTAGACTAAAGTGCCAACATTGTCCTCAATGTGCCAACATGTAAATCACCCAAGCTAACCGTAAAAACGGTTAAAAGCACAAAACATGGAAGACAAGAAGTTAATATTTAATGGGGAGAGGGAAAAATAAAACTAAAGTGCAAAGCAAAAAGAACTTACTAGACTAGCTAGCCTCCTCCCAAGCTAGTATAGATATGGAGGAATCTTCCAAAGTGATGAAGGAAATGATGTTTCCTTGGGATTTAAATGAAAAAAAATTAAGAAGAAAGATAGAGTATACCGTCGGTTTTCGAATAAGAAGAATGCTGTAATTTTTGTTTTCGTACGAAACAGAATACAAAACAGACGACTTGGGGAATAAAACCCCGATCGGGGCCTGGGAACCCCGATCGGGGTTGACCCTCTGTAAGTCCCCTGACCTTTTTTTTCTTGTCCGTGTTTTGCAATATGAGCTTCCCCGAACGGGTTTCCGTGCTTGGGGATGCATGAATTTCCTCATCGACTCCTCTTTTCTTCATGCTTCACCTAAAAATCACCAAAAATAAACATCGTCAAATCTAGTTAAGTCTAAAAAATGAGAAATTACGCAAAATAAGGAAAATAAAATAAAATGAAAGCAAATAAAAGCTTGGGTTGCCTCCCAAGAAGCGCTGGTTTAACGTCCTGCACGACGTATGAAGCTCGAGTCGGTTCAAGCTTCCATGCTAACTCCCTCTAGTATCCCAACGAACGCATTCTCATGGTAGACCTTCAAACGATGGGCACTGACTTTGAATTTTTTGCCATTGGTGGTCATCACTTCAACGGAACCAAACTTGTTGACATTTGTGACGGTATATGGACCGGACTACTGCGATCGTAATTTTCCCAGAAATAGCTTGAGGCGGGAATTAAAAAGCAACACCTTATCACCGATTTGAAACTCCTTCAAGATTTTCTTATCATCGACAAAGTGTGAGCTTTCCTGCATTGATAATTCTTCTTCATCCAACTCATGCTCCAAAGCATCCATCTCCTCATTCCCAATCTCATCATCACCTGCAAATGATTCTAATAGCAAGAGTGCCTCAAAAGGGTCTTTAGCCAAAGACCAAGGTATAAAGTCATCTATGACAATGTACAAAACATCAATAGAAAAGCAAGACTCTTCTAACATGTGACTCTTCATGGCACTATTCAAGTTAAATGTGACCTTATCGTCACCCACTTCCAATGTTATTTTACCATTCTTGACATCCATTACCGCACCCGCGGTATGTAAAAAGGGTCTTTCCAAAATAATTGGAATTTGGGCATCCTCGGGCATGTCAAGAACAATAAAATCAACCGGAATAAAAAAGCTTACCAACTTTGACGGGAACATCCTCCAAAACTCTCAAAGGGCGTTTTATAGAACGATCCGCCATTTGCAATGTGACACTAGTACATTTCAAGACTCCCATATTAAGCTTAGCACAAATAGAGTAAGGAATGACACTTACACTAGCACCTAAATCACATAAAGCTTTATCAATTTGATAGGTACCAATTGTGCAAGGAATGGAAAAACTACCGGGATCTTTTAACTTAGGAGGGGACTTGTTTTGCAAAAGAGCTCTACACTCGGCGGTGAAGACTATAGTTTCAAAATTATCAAAAGTACTCATCTTAGTTAAAATGTTTTTCATGAACTTAGTGTAAGACGGAATTTGAGTGATTAATTCGGTAAAAGGAACAGTTACCTGGAGGTTCTTCACAACTTCCATGATATTACCGAATTGAGTGTTCTTGTGATGCTTTGCCAATCTATGAGGGAAAGGCACTTTAACTTTTTCCGGCTCCTTTGTCTCAACATCCTTTTTGGAGGAGCATCCTCCACAACTTTGACTTGCTCAACCACAATGGGATCATCCACCTTCTTTGGTACAATCTCATCTTTCTTACCACTAGGGGAAACCTCCAACTCAACAAGCACCTCCTCATTGTCCTTGGGCATGAGTGACTCATCATACTTCGTACCACTTCTCAAGGTGATAGCATTGAGAGTATCATGTGGTTGCTCACCTTGAGGTGGTAATTGACTCGTTCTTCTTTGAGAGATAGAAGCGGCTAGTTGAGCCATTTGTTGTTCTACCATTTTGATTGCGGCACCATGACTTTGATCATTATTTTGAAGTTGAGCCAACATTTTCGTTTGGGTCTTAGCCAATTGCATTACCAAGAACTTGAGTTCTTGGTAGTTTTGTTGGACATTTTGGGGTGGTGGAACTTGGTTTGGTTGGGAGTTTTGGATTGGTGGTCTTTGATTTTGATAGCCCGGTGGAAAACTGAACCTTTGTTGTGCGACATAGACATTTTGTTGAGCTTGAGGTACAAAATTTTGTTGGGGTTGAGGATTGAGCACATTGTTGCTTTTGTAAGAGAAGTTGGGGTGAAATTTTGTGTTTGAGTTCTAAGTAATGGAAAAGATACCCGGTGGATAATAACTTTGTTTAAAAGCTTGAAAAGCACATACCTCTTCCATAGTAGCTTGTCATATATTTGAGAAATGACCCGCACCTCCACAACTTTCGCAAACAACAATTTGGCTAGTAGAAGACACGACATTGAGTTGATGAACCGCCTGTTAAGTTTCCAACTTTTCTTGAAGCAAAAGGATTTGATTCTTCAAAATGCTAGTGTCGAAAACTTCCTCTCCTCCTTGGATGGGTGCACTCCGAGAATTGACATATTGGGCATCTTGGATCGCCATGGATTCAATGGTAACATGAGCAATATCTGTGTCAATTTCTTTAAACCGCCCATTATTGGCGGAATCAAGAATTTCGGGATTCGACACAACACCCACTGTAGAATGTTATGGCAAGGAACCAAGCATCCAACCCATGATGTGGGCATTGCCTTTGGAGCTCCGTGTACCTCTCCCAAGCTTCATATAAGCTCTCAAGAGCTTGTTGACGAAATCCCTTGAAGTTTTGGCTCCTCAAAGTTTGAGTCTTTTCGGGTGGAAAAAACTTTTGATAAAAGGCAAGAGGCAATGTCTCCTAATTTGTCATTCCCATGGTGGTAAGATCAAGGCTATTGATCCAAAGTTTTGCCTTGCCCTTCAAAGAGAAAGGGAAAAGTATTTCCCTAATTTGGGCTTGAGTGACACCCATTTGGCGAATCATGGAGCAGTAGTCACAAAAGTTTTGCAAATGCAAATTTGGATCCTCCAAAGGACTTCCCCCAAATTGCTTCCTCTCCACAAGGGTAATGAAAGCTAGTTTGATCTCAAATTCCGGGGTGGTAATTTGAGTGGTGGTGATACCGGTCGGAAGCATAGCCGCGGTGGGCTTTGAATGGTCGGAAAGTTTCACCATCCTCTTAGTTGGTGAGGGTGGTGGTGATGATGATGAACTAGAAACCTCCTCATTTTCAAGATTTTCCAGATCATCTAAGTAAGAGTTTCTGGCACTTTCAACTTGTACGGGAGAAGCGGCGTCTTTTACTTCTTTCCAAAAGCGTCGTCTTCTACGAAAGGTTTTCTCGGGCTCGGAATCCGGTGAAAGTAATTCTTCCTCACGAGAAGACCTGGGCATAAGGCGACAATCTTCAAGGAAATTGTAAGTACGGTCTCAAGGAACAAGTGTTCCTAAAGACAAGAGAAAAAAAGATAGAAGTCTACAAATCAAAAACGAAATAAAACCGTACTCCCCGGCAACGGCGCCAAAATTTGATTGGATATTGCACACCTATGCAAAGATAAATTTCCCTAGACAAAAATTAATGTAGTACGAGGGGTCGAACACAGGGAGATGAGAATTGCGCTATGAAATGCTATGAATAATTGAATAGAGTACTATCAAGGTCAGTTTAATGGTTGGTTTGGTTTTGATGTTTAGCAAAATATGATGTAATTTAAATGATATTAAAAGAGTCTAGGGGAGTCGGGTCACTCATGCAAATACGTAAATGCTCATGTTAAACATATGAATTCTTAATATTGTTAATTTTTTAGGCTAAAGACATTCATCTCTCGATATTAGTGTCAACCTTAGGTCGAGTCCTAGAAAACTTTCGTTATAACTAGAGTCGTCCTACTACACATGCTTAGTCTAATCCGATTCCGTGCCTCTCGACTTATAAAATGAATTAACAAATTTAATCAATGTGATTGGCCAAATAACAAAGATTAACAAAACAATACAAGCATCTGATAGAAACAATTTATCAATATTAATTCATCCTTATATTAACAATTAAAACTTACTAGTTATGCATGGCTTCCTTAATCCCTAGACAAATGAAACTACTCACTCATGTTGATGATTAAACTGATAGTATTTGATATAATAAGCATGATGATTATGAAATTATAAAGGAAAACAACTTGTTAATAGAATGTGCTACAATAAGAATTACTACTAATAATTTTAATGAAAATAACAATGAAATATTGATTAACTTGTGTTACGATTAACTAAATGACTTTTAAGGTAAATGATAAAAGTGAATACTAATATAAAACTAGAATTAGAATTACCGCAATCGAGAAGTATAACTCGGAAATGAAGAAAAAATAACCCAATTAGCTTGAATGGAAAGATTGAATTACAATTTTGAAATGTAACCAAGTGTTTGAACAAATTAATAACCAAATGTTTAACTAAATATGAAACTAAGAGAAACTTGTGTGCTTAAACTAAGGAAAATGTAAGGGAGAAGTATGTGTGAAGATAGTGTAAAATATGATGAAAAAGATATGAAAAAGGATCCTCTAAGTGTCGAAGTCCCTCTCCTTTATATAGGGAGAGGGCTTGAAACGTAAGCATTCACAGAGCCCAAATCCCGATCGGGGAATGGGAACCCCGATCGGGGTTCCACTAACCCGGCTATAATTGCTTAATTACTCAATTAAATGCTTGAGGAATCTTATGCTATGCCTTTAAGCTCCTTAATTCTCCGGTTAATTGCATAGTCTTGGCATCTTATGAGCATCCAAAGAGTATCCTTATGTTGATTTGTGGACTCCTTAAATTGGGCTTTATTTTGGTTTCTCATTTGCATATCAATCCGTTTCACAAATCTTCATGCTTAGGCTTGTCTTTCTCCATACTATCCTTCCATGGTCCATCTTGCTTCCATTAGCTTGGTGAATTTGGTGCCCGCTAATGTGTTAGGAAAAAGCTTCTAAATGCTTAGATTCCTACAAAACGTAGCAAAAACGAGCAATGCACCTCGAACACGTAATTAGCTCACAAATATACTAAACAAAGTATAATAATCATGTAAAATCGAGCTAAATTAGGAAGTAAAATCATATAAAAACTAGACATATCCTAAGTCACTCTACATACTTTCGTATTATCTTTATCACAATTAAGTAATTTCTTTCTAATCAAATGTGAATATTGGGTAATAATATAATCCTCTTATATGATAACATTGTCATTACCCGTCCGTTTTGATGTTAATCAAACTATAATTTACCAGTATGTATATTCTTCACTAGGGATGTTCAAAAAGTGGCCCGACCCGGACCGGACCGGCCGGTCTGACCTGGACCGGACCAGATGCCATGTGGGTCTATCTCCGGTCTTGAATATTATCAGATCCGGTCTCCGGTCTTTCCCGGTCCATACCCGGTACAAAACCGTCCAAGACCGTGGACCGGCTTAACGTCAGATATTTTGTAATCCAAGCGGCGCAATTAGTGTGAATAGTACTATTGTATTTTAGGAATATGTAGAAGTCTTGAGAAGTGTTGGACAACTGTCAACATTTACTAGGGTTTTTGACTTTTTGACTTATTCCTAGGCTATTTAAACCCCACTTCCCTTCTCTTCCACTGTGCCTCTCGCCTTCTCTGCCTTTAACTCTCATTTTTTTTAACTCTTTTGTATTCATAATATTTAATTAATTCACTAGCTTTCAACTTGATAAAGGTAAATAATAGGTAATTGTCTGTTATCCTTTTCGTCTAGTTGCTTTTTAATTTAGTTTTGTTCTATTTTGATTTTTTAAAGATGCAAAGTTCCAAATTCCAATAATATAAAGCCATACTGAAGAAAATATAAATTACAAGAAAGCAGAGTCAGTTTGGCTATCGGCACTTTGCATTTGAACACTTTACGTACACAAATAACAAGTCATTTAAACAACATGAGGCTCTCAGCACATTACGTACACTTTCAGGCTTTCAGCAAGGATTTATCCGCTGGTCCATGGGTCATCATCCGGGTCTGGACCGGACCTAAGGGTCGGTCTCGGTCCGGTCCCCAAGCCATACGGTCCGGTCTACGGGTCTATATTTTAGAGAAAGCCGGTCCCCGGTTTGAGCCGGTCCCCGGTTTGAGCCGGTCCGGTCCGGTCAGGGTCGGGTTTGGACCGGTGTACAGCCCTATTCTTCACTATATAACTAATTTGAACAACTAATGAAATTATTCTGAGTATGAATTATTGTTCTATCGTTGGTCAATTTGTTTGCATTCATATGTAAATTTGTGATTTGGAGTTATAATAATTTATGCCCGTTAATTCTTTTCATCATCTCATGTGATTACGTACGTAATTTATTCAATCATATAATATGAAGTCTTTATTGTTTTAGTTATGTGACTATTAAGTATCATCATTCTTTCGTTATCAGTTATTTGTTTGTGCTTTGATAACATCACTTAATTTGGATTCACACCTCTGCTTATTATGCTACTATTAAAACACAAAACTTTGTCACCAAAATTTAGCCTTTACATGTAGTGTTAACTAATGTAACAAAATTAAGCATTATTTGTTTTATTTGTAATAAGTGAAGCTATATTTGATGTTTTTAACAATTGTTGTAAAGTCCTTGATTGAGTTTCGTTCATTTTAAATTAATTTAGAACAACATAACCTTACAGTTTGCGAGTGACATTAGTTCTAAGAGTCCTAGGACTAATTTTTCTTATAAAAGTCTATTTTAATAATTCGGTATATACATAAAAGGTTTCGTAGATATATGTTTTACATGAATGACCCAAATTTGATAAGGATAAAGTCGCGTCTCCTTAATCAAAGTAAACCTAAATCACTACTAACTAATAGTCAGCGGTAAGTAAGGTATTGAATCCATATGGAGGCGGTATTATTCTAATCTGTTAAACTAAGTTTGTCTCTATAGTAACAATTTCTGGGTTTTGAGATTGGTTTCTAAACTAATAGCAATAACAATAACTAATAGCAAACAATAACAACTAATAGTAATAACAACTAATAATAAGCAATAACAACTAATAATAAAAGGTTGAAAACAATAGGATTAAAAGTCTAGGGTCTCAGGTTCACTAAGATTATTGTTCAGGGGTAAGGAGGAAATCAACTATCATGCAATAAAGTTATCTAAGGTCACAAGATCGGTCGATTCAATTATGCCCTTTAGATCTACGATTAACATGCGATCGCTATCATTAAACGAGTTCTATTCAATTATCGTAGCCTATCTTAGTCTTAACCCGGTCGGTGTCAATCCTAATTCGCGAGACTAGTTAATTAATCCTGGCCAGTAATCAAACAACTAGAATTAAAACGATAATCAAACGATAACCATGCAATTGCAATTCAATTAATTAATCTACCCCTTCTAACAATCCTAGATCCCCTTTCAACCCTAGAAAGGAATTTAGCTACTCATAACGATATAAACAACAACAATAATAATTAAAGTAAACATGATTAACAATAATGAAAGGATGAACAAAGAATAATTAAAGAACTAGAAGGCAATTAAATTGAATAACGAAGAAAGATTGAAGAATACCGATTACAAGTTGAACTAAAGACAATCGTCTTTGATGAATAAAATCCGGAGGCAAGCAAACTAAATTAGGGTTTCTGATTTAAAGCATAAAAGCATTAAAAAGCATAAGAAAGCATGTCTAATTATGAAAGACGAGCTTTCTTTTTATAATACAAAAGATCTAATTAATTAGGTTAAAGTTTAGAAAAATATAGAAAACCGCCGAAATATTAGGTTGCTCGATCGAGCAAGGCACTTCTGCTCGATCGAGCAAGGACACAGTGCGA
This sequence comes from Heliosperma pusillum, assembly GCA_022085475.1. Taxonomy (NCBI): domain Eukaryota; kingdom Viridiplantae; phylum Streptophyta; class Magnoliopsida; order Caryophyllales; family Caryophyllaceae; genus Heliosperma; species Heliosperma pusillum. Next base: position 52,122 of record JAIUZE010012974.1, read on the forward strand.
CTCGACCGAGCAATGTAGGCCTGCTCGGTCGAGCAGCCTTCATTTTAGCTCGTTTCTTCATTTCTTCTCTTTTCTTCCTCGATTTTCGTGCATAACCTTCTACGATCCTACTCTGCCATGCTTCATATCTACTCAAAAAGTTCCAAATGCATCCAATCTGCATTAAAACATAACAAAAGCGGCAGAATCGATATTCTAGCTAAAATAGCATAAAAATAAGCAAGGAAAGACGGTAAATCGAGTTATATGTGTCTAAGGAAAGCATAAAATATGTATATAAATAATGATTATCAAACTCCCCCAAACCAATCATTTGCTTGTCCCTAAGTAAAGCACTCAACAATATACAAGGACAAACATACAAATGGTGAATGAAAAACTCAAAGCTAATGTTAATGCACATACAAATCCCAAGCTATCCATATCTATAACAAAGTAATGACCAAGTTGTACCAATAAAACAAATTCAAAAGGTACGGGAAAGTAGAAAACGCAGCTCATAATCCAAGATTTTACATGATACCGTAGTATAGACAAAAACCAAATACCTTTCAATTTTGCAAGGCTCAATTTGTCGGATTCTCGCGGATTCACTCATTCACTCATAAGTTTATGTAAAGGTGAGTTTTGTGAAGATAGAAAGAAATATAAACACTCACTCAACTTATGAAACATGCATGCATTCTAATGTGATAGTAATTTCCCCAACTAATACGCATTTGTTATAAAGTACATGAATCAGGACAAAAAGGGAGGCTGATGGGTGAAGTTATAGAAGTGGATTGTGTCAAGGCACGTATGGGAATGTGGGGCTAAGACCGGTAGTCGCAGCGACACTTACCAAAACAAATCTACAAGACTAGCACAAACCAACACCGACTAGAGAAATCATCTTAAACTTTGACAACGCAAGAGAGAGATCGATATTGCTCTCTAAATATGCATTAGACTCTAGTAAATTCCCTTTCATTTTCCCTTGAATAATTCAATGAAGCAACATAAATATATTTTTTTTTTCTCTTTCTTTTTTCCTTCTTTTCTTTTCAAATCTTTTTCATTCATTTTTTTTTTCTTCTTTTTTTCTCTTTTCAGATCTTTTGCTTCACAACTTTTCTCAACAAAGGGAATAAATGACACAATTGCCAACATACTTGCTACACCCAATTGATATTCCTTGTTGAAATCCCGACCCAACCATAGTAGACAAGTAGATAAGAAAAACATGCAACTGCGACTGTCCCGATAAGGTAGGCAAGTTCTAGGAATGTAGCTATTAGATAGGTTATAAAACAGGCTACAAAAGGCTCAAATGGGCTAAACATAGAGAACTCAATAATAAGGGTATAAAATCAAGTCTTTTTGGCTATGTGAGGCTTATTTGAACAAAAAGAATCACCTTTCCTCATGCACTTATCAAACGAACACGTATAGTATCAAGAAACTAATGTCACACTTATGCAATTTGATGTTACACATTCCACAAGGAGTACCACACTCAAGCCTAAAAACAATGAGACCAGTTTATTGATGTTCCTGGCCTAGGAAGCTCTATAGACCTCAGAATTTTAAGTGGTTTACCAACAAAAATTGCCAAATCTAATTAGCATAAGGTATGTCAAAAATGGTCAAGACTCGTACTATGAGCTTTGTTTTCAAAAATAGTAAGTCAAAACAATGTACATGGATAACTTATTTGGGATTCAAATGCAGAAACAATGCAAATTATCATCATTGTTATTCAATTCACCAAGACTCGACCTAATAAAATAAAAAACATGTTTTTGGATTTTGTAAATTTTTCAATTTTTATGGATTTTTTTTTTCTTCTTTCACACAACAGAAATAAACACACAACATAAATAAAGAATCTCCCCCAAACCTAAATGTCACAGTGTCCTCATTGTGACGCTAACAGCACAACAATCACACAACAACCAACATCAGCAACCTAAAGGACACAACTAACAAAAGGGAATGGGAGATAACTGAAAGAAAATACAATAGAAGAAAGTACAAGGATAGATAGTACCAGTTGTATAGAATAATAGCCTCCCCCAAATCAGCTGCAAAATGGGGGAGTAGTGACCAGCTGTCACGACTGCTAATCAGCCAGGATGAATGGGGATCTCGGTAACCGTATGGGGGTTACCTAAGCGATACAACCTTTGTAACTGGCATTCCTCTCCTGTTAGCAGTTCGTCCATCTCAACCGCTTCCTTACTCCGTGAGCTTCCAGTTTTAGCAGTGCTGGAAATTAAGGCGATCTCCAGAGGATCCTTATTCAAGCATAAAGAGAGACAATCATCAACATTCAAATCCACAATATCGATCCTATGACATGTCTCTTCTAGTATGGGGTGTTTCATTGCATGCTCTAAGTTGAAAGTAATAGTGTCATCCCCCACTGTTAGTGTAAGTCTCTCATTCTTAACATCTATAACCGCCCCCGCAGTATGGAGGAATGGTCGTCCCAAGATGATAGGAATTTGGGTGTCCTCAGCCATATCTAAGACAACGAAGTCAACTGGTATGAAAAATTTCCCTACTCTAACCGGTACGTCTTCTAAAATCCCTAAAGGGTGTTTAATAGAACGGTCGACCATTTGAAGGGTCATGGTTGTAACAGTAAGTTGACCCATATTAAGGTTTTTTCATATAGAAAATGGCATTACACTAACACTAGCCCCCAAATCACAAAGGGCTTTATCGATAGCTAAGCAACCTATATTACAAGGAATAGAAAAACTCCCTGGATCCTTTAGCTTAGGTGGTGATCTGGATTGCAACACAGCACTGCATTCCTCAGTAAATGCAACCGTCTCCACTTCATTAAAGGACCGCTTCCTTGTCAATATATCTTTCATGAACTTTGCATAAGCCGGCACTTGAGTAATCAACTCGGTAAAAGGTACACTCACTTGCAGATTCTTGACCACTTCCATAAACCTCCCAAACTGTTTATCAAGCTTGGATTTATGTTGGCGGTGCGGAAAGGGAAGTGCAATGGTAATTGGCTCGGCTTCTTTGGCTTTGGAAGATGAATTAGAAGATTTTTCATCCTGATCAGGGGTTGCTCGATCGAGTTTTTCTGAACAGTAACTTTCAGGAACTTTTCGAGCAGAATTTTCGACTTTTTCAGAGGTTGCTCGATCGAGCAGAGGGGTGTTTCTCGATCGAGTAACCCCCTTTTCAGCCTCTTTTTCGCAGTTTTTCGAACTTTGACCAGCAACTCCCATACTTTCATTGGTTTCATCCCTTATCATTTCAGGGCCTTTATAATGTGTCCCACTCCTCAAGGTGATAGCATTGACTTGTTCATGTGGAGGGTGTCCTTGAGGAGGAAGATTACCCGGTTGTTTATGTGGATTTTGAATTGCCAATTGGGCAATTTGAGTATCAACCATCTTATTATGAGCTATTAACTGTGAGATCTGAGCATCTTGCTTTTGTTGTATCATAAGACTTTGCTGCAACATGGCTTTCAATTCCGCCATATCATTACTTGGAGGTGGTGGAGGTGGAGCTTGTTGAGAGTTTTGGCCACCTTGATTGGAACGGTTAAAGTTACCTTGGAAATTGCGATTCTGAGGAATCACATAAGAGGAACTTTGTTGCTGAGGTGGCGGTGGGGTAGGATTGAGAACATTCTGACTTCGGTAGGAGAAATTGGGATGCACTCTCGTCCTTTCATTATAAAAGTTAGAGTACGGTGTACCTTGCTTAAAGGATTGAAAATCAAGTACTTGATCAACCGTACTCATACACTTGACTGCATTATGCCCCATAGTACCATATCTTTCACAGGTTAACTCTTGTTGAACCATGGCATGAACTGTTTGCTTATTTTCCAAGGACTTTGAAGTTTGCAACTCGGCAATTTTGGCAGTTAATGCCTCCAACTGAGCTGCAACTGCATTATCCGAACCTCCTCTTCTCACATTACCCCTAGGATTACCATACTCAGCAGTGTGAGTAGCCATCTCATAAATTAACTTCCAAGCATTGGCATCAGTAGTGTTATTTTGGAATCTCCCATTAGCAGCAGAATCTAGCAACGTCCTCTGATCATCATATAACCCATTATAAAATTGGTTGCATAGGAACCAAGTATCAAAACCATGATGTGGAACAGACTTGACAAGCTTTTTGAAGCGAACTCAGGCCTCATTGAAGTTCTTAGTGGGACTTTGTTTGAAACTTGTGATTTGGCTTCGAATGGCATTGGTTTTCTGTGGCGGAAAATATCTTTTGTAGAATGCAAGAGCCAAAGAATTCCAATCGGTGATGCCAAGTGCAGCCATATCTAACTCACTTAACCAATCTTCTGCCCTGTCTCGTAGTGAAAAGGGAAACAACACCAACTTGATCTGATCTTGTGTCACCCCACCCGTTAAAGGAATAGAGCAACAATAATTGGTAAATTTCTCCATATGCTTAGCAGGATCCTCAGTAGGGCTCCCTCCAAACATGTTTCGCTCCACCAAAGAGATATAAGATGGACGAATCTCAAAAGTGGGTACAGAAATAGGTGTATCCTCTTCTAAGGATGGTTTTTCTGCGACGAATTCGGCGTAAACTGTTTCAAGTGTACTCAAGTCTACCGCTTTTTGAATTTTCTTCCAAAATTTTCGTCTAGACCGGAGAGTCTTCTCTGGTTCGGAATCGTAGGGCACAAGAACAGACCTAGAACACCTGGGCATAAACAAAAACTAAAGAAAAGGATGAGAACGGTCTCAAGGAACTTAGGTTCTCTGAGACAAAAAAGACAAACTAAGTAGAAACAAACAGAAAACTGTTGCCTCCCTGGCAACGGCGCCAAATTTGATAAGGATAAAGTCGCGTCTCCTTAATCAAAGTAAACCTAAATCACTACTAACTAATAGTCAGCGGTAAGTAAGGTATCGAATCCACAGGGAGGCGGTAGTATTCTAATCTGTTAAACTAAGTTTGTCTCTATAGTAACAATTTATGGGTTTTGAGATTGGTTTCTAAACTAATAGCAATAACAATAACTAATAGCAAACAATAACAACTAATAGTAATAACAACTAATAATAAGCAATAACAACTAATATTAAAAGGTTGAAAACAATAGAATTAAAAGTCTAGGGTCTCAGGTTCACTAGGATTATTGTTCAGGGGTAAGGATGTAGTCAACTATCATGCAATAAAGTTATCTAAGGTCACAAGATCGGTCGATTCAATTATGCCCTTTAGATCTACGATTTAACATGCGATCGCTATCATTAAACGAGTTCTATTCAATTATCGTAGCCTATCTTAGTCTTAATCCGGTCGGTGTCAATCCTAATTCGCGAGACTAGTTAATTAATCATGGCCAGTAATCAAACAACTAGAATTAAAACGATAATCAAACGATAACCATGCAATTGCAATTCAATTAATTAATCTACCCCTTCTATCAATCCTAGATCCCCTTTCAACCCTAGAAAGGAATTTAACTACTCATAACGATATAAACAACAGCAATAATAATTAAAGTAAACATGATTAACAATAATGAAAGGATGAACAAAGAATGATCAAAGAACTAGAAGGCAATTAAATTGAATAACGAAGAAAGATTTAAGAATACCGATTACAAGTTGAACTAAAGACAATCGTCTTTGATGAATAAAATCCGGAGGCAAGCAAACTAAATTAGGGTTTCTGATTTAAAGCATAAAAGCATTAAAAAGCATAAGAAAGCATGTCTAATTATGAAAGACGAGCTTTCTTTTTATAATACAAAAGATCTAATTAATTAGGTTAAAGTTTAGGAAAATATAGAAAACCGCCGAAATGTTAGGTTGCTCGATCGAGTAAGGCACTTCTGCTCGATCGAGCAAGGACACAGTGCGACTCGACCGAGCAATGTAGGTCTGCTCGGTCGAGCAGCCTTCATTTTAGCCGGTTTTTCATTTCTTTTCTTTTCATCCTCGATTTCCGTGCATAACCTTCTACGATCCTACTCCGCCATGCTTCATATCTACTCAAAAAGTTCCAAATGCATCCAATCTGCATTAAAACATAACAAAAGCGGCATAATCGATATTCTAGCTAAAATAGCATAAAAATAAGCAAGGAAAGACGGTAAATCGAGTTTTATGTGTCTAAGGGAAGCATAAAATATGTATGTAAATAATGATTATCACTCATATTAATCTAGTTCTCGACTTAGATCCATAATAGTCGATACTAGTGGGTTTTTGTCTTCTTTAATTCGAGATCGTGTCTTAAAAGGTTAGATTCGTTCATATCTAGTCTTAAGATCCGTCTTTGATATAGTTTAGTATAGTTAAAATCTATTAAATCACTTCCACTTTACTTGTAGATCCGTAATAAATCGTAAATCACCAACGAGCATTAACTGATTGCGATTCTGGCTTCACAGCCAGAGCCCAACTCAGGAACACACGCACAAACCCCTGCGCCTCTTCCAGAGGACACGGTGCTTGCTGCGCCTGTTCCGGGCTGGTTTTTGTCTCCGAACATCTTGGTTCACTGATAAGGGTAAAGTCGCGTCACCTTAATCAAAGTAATCCTAATTCACTACTAACTAATAGTCAGCGGTAAGTAAGGTATTGAATCCACAGGGAGGCGGTAGTATTCTAATCTGTTATACTAGGTTTGTCTCTTAAGTAACAATTTTGGGGTTTAAGATTTGTGTTTCTAAACTAATAGCAAACAATAACAATAAAAGGCTGAAAACAATAAGATTAAAAGTCTAGGGTCTCAGGTTCACAAGGATTATTGTTCAGGGAAAGGGTGTAATAAAATATCATGCAATAAAATTATCTAAGGTCACAAGATCGGTCGATTCAATTATGCCCTTTAGATCTACAATTCAACATGTGATCGCTATCATTAAACGAGTTCTATTCAATTATCGTAGCCTATCTTAGTCTTAACCCGGTCGGTGTTAATCCTAATTCGTGAGACTAGTTAATTAATCCTGGCCATTAATCAAACAATTAGAATTAAAACGATAATCAAACGATAACCATGCAATTGCAATTAAATTAATTAGTCTACCCCTTCTAACAACCCTAGATCCCCTTTCAACTCTAGAAATGAATGTAGCTACTCATAACGATATTAATAACAACGGTAATAAATAAAGTAAACATGCTTAACAATAATGAAAGGATTAACAAAAAATAATTAAAGAACTAGAAGGTACTAATTGAATAACAAAGAAAGATTGAAGAATACCGATTAGAAGCTTGAACTAAAAATATAATCTTGATGAATGAATCCAGTAGCAAAGCAAACTAATTTAGGTTTCTAATATCAAAGCGTACCTAATTATGAAAGACGAGCTTTCCTTTTATAATAACAATCTAATTAATTAGGTTAAACTAGTTTAGGAAATACGAAAAGCCGTCAAAACTGTGGGTTGCTCGATCGAGCAAAGTGATGTTGCTCGATCGAGCATCCTTCAGCCCGACTCGATCGAGCAGACAGTGTTGCTCGATCGAGTAGTCTTCAAAATGGCTCGCTTCTTCGTTTTTCTCCGTTCCTTCGCCATTGCTCTCGATTTTCGTGCCTAACCTTCTACGATCCGACTCCGCCATGCTTCATATCTACTCAAAAAATTCCAAATGCATCCAATCTGCATTAAAACATAACAGAATCGGCAGAATCGATATTCTAGCTTAAATAGCATAGAAATAAGCAAGGAAAGACGGTAAATCGAGTTATATGTAATTAAGGGAAGCATAAAATATGTGTATAAATAGTGATCATCAAACTCCCCCACACCAATCCTTGGCTTGTCCCTTAGCAAAGCACTCAACACTATACAAGGACAAACATAAAATGGTGAATGAAAAACTCAAAGCTAATGTTAATGCATATACAAATCCCAAGCTATCCATATCTATAACAAAGTAATGACCAAGTTGTACCAATAAAACAAATTCAAAGGCACGGGAAAGTAGAAAACGCAGCTCATATTCCAAGATTTTACATGATACCGTAGTATAGACAAAAACCAAATACCTTTCAATTTTGCAAGGCTCAATTTGTCGGATTCTCGCGGATTCACTCATGCAATCATAAGTTTATGTAAAGGTGAGTTTTGTGAAGATAGAAAGAAATAGAAACACTCACTCAACTTATGAAACATGCATACATACTAATGTGATAGTAATTTCCCCAACTAATACGCATTCGCTATAAAGTACATGAATCAAGACAACAAGGGAGGCTAATGGGTGAAGGTATAGAAGTGGATTATGCCAAGGCACGTATGGGAATGTGGGAGTGAGACCGGTAGTCGCAACGACACTTACCAAAACAAATCTACAAGACTAGCACAAACCAACACCCGACTAGAGAAATCATCTTAAACTTTGACAACACAAGAGAGATATCGATATTACTCTCTGAAAAATGCATTAGACTCTAGTAAATTCCCTTTCATTATCCCTTGAACAATTCAATGAAGCAACATATTTTTTTCTTTGTTCCTCTTTTCTTTTTCTTTTCTTTTCTTCTTTTTTTTCTTTTGCTTCATAACATTTCTCAAGAAAGTGAGTAAATGACACAATTGCCAACATACTTGCTACACCCATTTGATATTCTTTTTGAAATCTCGACTCACCCATAATAGACAAGTAGATAAGAAAAACATGTAACTGCGACTGTCCCAATAAGGTAGGCAAATTCTAGGAATGTAGCTATTATATGGCTTATAAAACAGGCTACAAAAGGCTCAAATGGGCAAAACATAAAGAACTCAATAATAAGGGTATAAAATCAAGTCTTTTTGGCTATGTGAGGCTTATTTGAACAAAAAGAACCGCCTTTCCTCATGTATTTATCAAACGAACGCGTATAGTATCAAGAAACGAATGTCACACTTATGCAATTTGATGTTACATATTCCAGAAGGAGTACCACACTCAAGCCTAAAGACAATGAGACCAGCTTATTGATGTTCCTGGCCTAGGAAGCTCTATAGACCTCAGAATTTTAAGTGGTTTACCAACTAAAATGGCCAAATCTAATTAGCATAAGGTATGTCAAAAACGGTCAAGACTTGTTCTATGAGCTTTGTTTTCAAAAGTAGTAAGTCAAAACAATGTACATGGACAACTTATTTGGGATTCAAATGCAGAAACAATGCAAATTATCATCATTGTTATTCAATTCACCAAGACTCGACCTAATAAAATAAAAACATGTTTTTGGATTTTTTAAATTTTTCAATTTTTATGGTTTTTTGTTTTTTTCTTTCACACAACGGAAATAAACACACAACATAAATAAAGACTCTCCCCCAAACCTAAATGTCACAGTGTCCTCAGTGTGACGCTAACAGCACAACAATCACACAACAACCAACATCAGCAACCTAAAGGACATAACTAACAAAGGGAAAGGGGAATTAACTAAAAGAAAATACAATAAAAGAAAGTAAAAGGATAGATAATACCAGGTGTATAGACATAGCCTCCCCGAAACCAGCTGCAAAATGGGGGCGTAGTGACCAGCTGTCACTACTGCTCATCAGTCGGGTTCAAGTTCAGGTTTCGTTACCTCGGTAACCTTAGGGGGGTTACCTAAGCTATACACCTTTTGTAACTTGCATTCCTCTCCTGTCAGCATTTTTTCCATCTCAACTACTTCCTTACTCCGTGAGCTTCCACCTTCAGCAGTGCTAGAAATTAAGGCGATCTCTAGAGTATCCCTATTCAAACACAAAGAAAGACAGTCATCAACATTCAAATCCACAATATCGACTCTATGACATGTCTCTTCTAGCAGGAGGTGTTTCATTACATTATCTAAGTTGAAAGTGATACTGTCATCCCCCACTGTTAGTGTAAGTCTCCCATTCTTAACATGTATAACCGCCCCCGCAGTATGGAGAAATGGTCGTTCTAAGATGATAGGAATTTGGGTGTCCTCAGCCATATCTAATACGACAAAGTCAATTGGTATGAAAAATTTCCCTACTCTAACCGGTACGTCTTCTAAAATCCCCAAAGGGTGTTTAATAGAACTGTCAGCCATTTGTAAGGTCATGGTTGTAACAGTAAGTTGACCCATATTTAGCTTTTTACATATAGAAAATTGCATTACAATAACATTAGCCCCTAAATCACAAAGGGCTTTATCAATAGCTAAGCATCCTATATTACAAGGAATAGAAAAACTCTCTGGATCCTTTAGCTTAGGTGGTGATCTGGATTGTAACACAGCACTGCATTCCTCAGTAAATGTAGCCGTCTCCATTTCATTAAAGGACCGCTTTCTTGTCAATATGTCCTTCATAAACTTTGCATAAGCCGACACTTGAGTGATCAACTCAGTAAATGATACACTCACTTGCAAATTCTTGACCACTTCCATAAACCGTCCAAACTGTTTATCGAGCTTGGATTTATGTTGGCGGTGAGGAAAAGGAAGTGCAATGGCGATTGGCTCGGCTTCTTTTGCTTTTGTTGATGAAGTAGAGGATTTGGTAGGCTGATCGGGGGTTGCTCGATCAAGCAAGGGATTTGCTCGATCGAGTTTGTCAAAACAGGAATTTTCAGGAACTTTTCGAGCAGATGTTTCGGAATTTTCCTGGGTTGCTCGATCGAGCAAAGGCAGGTTGCTCGATCAAGCAACCTCTTTTTCAGGCAATTTTTCGCTATTTTCCGAATCTTGACGAGCAACTTCCAGACTTTCATTGTTCCCATTCCCATTGATTTTCGGGCCTTTGTAATGGGTCCCACTCCTCAAGGTAATAACAATGACTTGTTCATGTGGAGGGTGTCCCTGAGGAGGAAGATTACCCGGTTGTTTGTGTGGATTTTGAATTGCCAATTGGGCAATTTGAGTATCCAATATCTTGTTATGCGCGAGCAATTGAGATATCTGAGCATCTTGCTTTTGTTGTATCGTGAGGCTTTGCTGCAACATGGCTTTTGTTGACTTTTTCCTTACACAACTCATACTCCCTCCTTAACCTATTTTTCATTCATTCAACTCAAACATTCCTTCTTCCTTAAGAAAACCAAAACCTTGCCTCCATTTTTAATCCAAGCTTATAATCTTCGTATCTCGTTCGTTTCTTGCTCAAGTTCACGTAAGTTCGTCTTATTCTTCCCCTCTTAGCTTCCTCTATCCGTATTGGTAATAAAATTACCGTCTTTCTCGCTTTTTAAATTATCCGTCTTTCTCAAGGTGAATGAGATTCATCTTTTATTATCTAATTGTATGTAGGTGGAGACTAGGAAGGTTTAGAAATCGATTAAAGACGCGAAAAGGTAACGGTGAAGGGTTACTCGATATCATTTACGTGTTTTACATGCTTTATATGTTAGAATTCGTATTTAGAATACGATTAGTAAGCTTAGGATTTATGTAATTGATGATGATTGTTGTTAGTTGGTGATTGTTGATGATGAATATTGATTGTTGATAGTTAATAGAAGTAGATTATGAGAATTGGAAATGATAGAGTTGTGTATGTTGCTCACGGGTTGATGTTGTCCCAGCCGGGTACCCGGCCGCCGGTCCAACTGACCGGCTGGGACTCACTGCACCGACCCTTTATCGTAGAATGATCATATCTCCTTCGTTACCTGCTTGTTTTGAGCTTATGACCTATCGTTGGAACCGTAAGAGGATAAGCTATCACCTCGACTTTGAATTTCTGCATTTGAATATCTAGAACTCTAGTTATGACCGTTTGAAGTGGACCCTTGTTTTAGTTAGTTTCCAAACTTGTTGTTTCGAGATAAGATCTATGTTTCCTATTTACTATGCTTCTTAAACTTGGTCTAATGCTTATGTAATCATGTACTGTTTCATGTTTATCAATGTTAAATTTATATCATGCTTATATCACTTCCCCTTTGATTTTCTCATATGCCTTGGTCCTCAGCCGGGTGACCGGCAGCCGGTTCACCTGACCGGCTGGGACATGCTGTTGTTTCATATTGGTTTTTCATATGATAGTTGGCCTTAGCCGGTTGACCGGCAGCCGGTCCCCCTGACCGGCTAGCTCCTGCTGATTGTTCCTTGTAAATTTTGTTTACGGTTTTCATTTATAATAATTCCGATCGTTCGTTTATCGTATAATTTTACGTAGTGACTTATAATATTAATGTTTTGAATATATGATATTTCATTCGCTTATATCACATGTTTTGTGACGGTTTTTTTTGGTATGTTCCACTTTGAGTCGGTTTTTACAAATGTTACGGTTTGAGCACTATTTTGTCTTGTGCTTTGT